>JAVJIF010004309.1:0-227508 GCA_038442645.1 Agave tequilana | reverse complement strand
TTCTTGTTTTGATCCTCTGGAATAAAACAAACCAAAGTTAGTTGTTCCTCGAGATAACGAAATACATTTAATACCATTCAATGTCTCCGTGTAGGAGATGAGCTAAATCTTGCTAATAAATTAGTAGCAAATGCTATATCTGGTCGGGTACAATTAGCTAGATACATAAGAGCTCCAATGCACTTAGGTATGGTACTTCAGGACCAAGAATCTCTTCATTATCTTCGCGAGGGCGAAATGAATCTTTTCACATTCAATGATCTAACAACCATTGGAGTGCTCAAGGGTTTGCTTTATCCATGTTAAAGCATTTAAGACCTTTTCAGTATAATTTGATTGATGCAAAAGTATTCCACTTTGAAAGTGCTCAATCTGTAAACCAATACAATATTTGATTTTTCCAAGGTCTTTCATTTCAAATTCATTCTTTAAATATATCATTGCTTCTAGGATCTCTTTGTGAGTCCCAATAATATTTAAATCATCAACATATACAGCAATGATAATGAATCCGGATGTTGTTTTCTTTATAAAAACACATGGGCATATAGGATTATTTACATATCTTCTTTAATAAATACTCGCTTAAGTGATTATACCACATGCGCCCTGATTGTTGTAACCCATATACGATCTTTGCAATTTGATCGAATATAATTCTTTGAGTTTTGAACTTAATGCTTCAGGCATTTTAAATCCTTCAGGGATTTTCATATAAATATCGCTATCAAGCGATCCATATAAATAAGCTGTAACAACATCCATAAGACGCATTTCTAAATTTTTAGAAACAGCTAGGCTGATTAAATATCTAAACGTAATTGCATCCATTACTGGAGAATACGTTTCTTCATAATCAATTCCAGGTCTTTGCGAAAAACCTTGAGCAACAAGTCGAGCTTATACCTTACAATCTCGTTTTTCTCGTTGCGTTTTCGTACAAAGACCCATTTGTATCCTACTGGCCTCACGGCTTCAGGCGTGAGGATAATAGGCCCAAATACTTTGCGCTTATTAAGCGAACTCAATTCAGCCTGTATAGCGTCTTTCCACTTTGTCCAATCAGGTCTATTTTGGCATTCAGTGACGGATCTTGGTTCAGGATCCTCACTTCCGTTAACAATATCACATGCTACGGAATAGAAAAATATTCATCTATATTTTCTATCTTATTGCGATTCCATAATCCTCCTGTATTGACATAATCAATAGAGATTTCATGATTTTCTATATCTTCAGGATTTTTCATCTCTTGATTTGTCTTATTTTGTGTTTCTTCTGGAACACTTTCTTGCTTATTTTGTGTTTCTTCTGGAACACATTCTTGCACATTGGGGTCATCGTGCTTATCTGCTCCTTTTCTTTTTCGAGGATTTTTATCTTTGGAACCGATTGGTCTACCACGCTTCAGGCGTGTCTTAGACTCATGAGTGACTTCATTCTCGGGTTGTCCTTTTGGGATTTCAATCCGAGCAGGAGCATTTACAGCTGGTATATATGATTTAGTCACTCTTTTTGTATCAGTGAACGCATCTGGCAATTGATTTGCTATTTCTTGTAAATGCATAATCTTTTGCACTTCTGTCTCACATTGTCTTGTGTGAGGATCAAGATGCAATAAGGATGGTTCACTCCATGTAATCTCCTTCTCCAGCTGTTTCTTTTCTCCCCCTATGCTGGGAAAATTGCCTCATATAAGTGGCAATCGGCAAATCGAGCCGTAAAAACATCACCGGTTTTAGGCTCCAGATATCTTATAATAGAAGGAGATTCAAGCCGACATATATTCCCAGTCTCCTTTGAGGACCCATCTTTGTACGTTGTGGTGGAGAAATTGGTACATATACCGCACAACCAAAAATTCTAAGATGGGAAATATTTGGTTCTTGACCAAATGCTAATTGTAGAGGGGAGTACTCATGATATGCACTTGGTCTGATGCGAATTAATGCTGCAGCATGTAAAACTGCATGACCCCATACAGAAATAGGAAGCTTTGTTCTCATTATTAATGGTCTAGCAATAAGTTGGAGGCGCTTAATCAGCGACTCAGCCAAACCATTTTGTGTATGTACATGGGCAACAGGATGTTCAACAACTATTCCAATAGACATACAATAATCATTAAACGCCTGAGACGTAAACTCACCAACATTGTCAAGTCTAACTCTCTTGATTGTATAATCAGGAAATTGTGCCCTTAATCTAATTATCTGAGCAAGAAATCTCGCAAATGCCACATTGCGAGTTGACAATAAACAAACGTGTGACCATCTACTAGAGGCATCTATCAATACCATAAAATATCTAAATGGTCCACACAATGGGTGTATAGGCCCACAGATATCACCTTGGATACGTTCAAGAAATGTAGGTGATTCTGTTTTTATTTTAGCTGGTGACGGTCTCATAATTAATTTTCCTAGAGAACAAGCTTCACATGGAATCTTACTGACTTGAAGGATCTTCTGGCCCTTTAATGTATGTCCATGTGAATTTTCAATAATTCTTCACATCATCATTGAACCAGGATGACCTAAACGATCATGCCACAGAGTTATTGTCTCTGTATCCTCTTTAACTACCATATGTGATTCTATCACATTTATATATGTATAATGCAATCCTGAGGATAGCTTTGGTAGTTTTTCTAGTATGTACTTCTTACCTGATATATAAGTAGTAAGATACATATACTTCATATTTTCTTCAGTTGCAGACTGAGTATCATATCCATGAAGATATATATCATTAAAACTCAACAAATTTCTTTTGGATTTTGGTGAAAACAAAGCATCTTTTATGAAAAACTTTGTTCCATTTGGCAATATGAAGCTGGCTTTACCAGTCCCTTCAATCAAGTCTACAGGACTTGATATTGTATTGATGATTGCCTTTGTTGGTTTTAATTCAGAGAAGTACCTTTTATGTTTGAGAATAGTATGTGTAGTACCACTATCCGGTATGCAAATCTCTCCACTTTTGGTCTTGACTTCATCATTAGAATAATCCATATCAAGCTTCATGCAAAATAAACAATTTGGTAAGAATAAATTTTGAAACATATTATTATAAGGGAAATATTTTATTCAAAGATAAATTGAAGATTACAAATAACAAAATATGATAATACATAATCAAATGTCTAATTATCACCAGCGTCATGATGTATTGGAAGATCAACAAAATCATCAGTAAAATCTGAAGCATCAAGATGAGTTGAATCATCCGTAGGATCATCATGTTCAGTGAAATTCACTTCTTTCTCTTTTCCTTTTAAGGATGCTTTGTAAGCTTGCAAAAGTGCTCCGGTGTTCGGCACACTCTAAACCAGTGTCCTTTGGAGCCACATTTATAACAGGAATCTTCAGGATTCCGAAGAGAACTTTCACGAACATCTTTTCCTTTTTCATGTCTTTCTACATGATGCTTCTTGTGGATCGCGTTATTCTGTGAAGGGTTGTAAAAACCACTTCGACCGCGTCCACGGCCACGACCACGACCACGTCCACGGCCGCGTCCATAATTATATCCTCGTCCATAATTTTTAGAAAATGCAGCATTTGCTTCTGGAAATGCTGCTGAACCAGTGGGACGAGACTGATGATTTTTGATCAAAAGTTCATTATTTTTCTCTGCCACAAGAAGAGATGAAATTAGTTCAGAATATTTCTTAAAGCCACGCAACCTATATTGTTGTTGCAGTGTTATATTAGATGCATGAAATGTGGAGTAAGTCTTCTCCAACATTTCTTCATCTGTGATATCTACCCCACAGAATTTCAACTGGGATACTATTCTGAACATTGCAGAGTTGTAGTCGCTAACTTTCTTAAAATTGGAAGCGCAAAGCATTCCATTCATCACGGGTGGCAGGGAGTATAACTTCCTTTTGGTGATCAAATCTTTCTTTGAGATTTTTCCATAAGACACCTGGGTCTCTTACAGTGAGATATTCACATTTTAAACTTTCATCAAGATGTCTGCGGATAAAGATTGTCGCCTTTGCCTTATCTTGTAATGTCGTAGAGTTTATTTCTTTAATGGTTTCAGTGAGACTCATTGATTCAAGATGCATCTCAATATCAATAACCCACGACATATAATTCCTTCCCGTGATATCAAGTGGAACGAACTCAAGCTTTACAAAGTTTGACATGGTGATAACTATAACAAAATATAAAAATAATTAGAATCACAACATTTTTATTTCTCAAAGAAAACGTGCATGTCAACCATAATAGCTATAAGTAGAAGAGGAAAAGTGAACATTAAAATAAAAAAATACGGGTACAATTCACTTGGATCCATGTCTCCAAGAAAAACGATGGAAGTGTTGATGATGATGACGGCAATAAGAAACATCAAAGCTGGACTAAGCATCATGCGAAAAAAACTCGAACGCAAAGCTTCTAGAGATGATGAAAATTTTTAGAATGAAGAGAGATTGAGGAGTGAGTTGTGTGGTTGAGAACTCACCAATTTATAGGAGAAAAAAAACAGCCGTTTATAGCCGTTGGGGTTAATAGCCGTTGGGGGATTATAGCCGTTGGGGGTTTTTTAGCCGTTGGGGGTATAGCCGTGGGGGTTTTTAGCCGTTTGGGAGAGAGAAAAACAATTTAGATTTTATATAATTAAATATTGTAATTAAGGAAATGGTAAAATAATGCATGTACTATATATATTTACGAGCTATAATATATGCACGCCACTCTACTTGGTGGGTGTTTTGCAGGCATAATTAATAAAGCAGTAATTATTGAAATAAATATTGGCACACCACGCTACTCGGTAAACCTTTCAGTGGGTGTTTGTCCAGATATAATAGTAGAATAATAAAATATATAATGTTAGAAGCTTGGAGTTTAATCCACGCAAGCATCAAGTTAGATGTTAGTAAAGATAGTATAATCACATCACTTTACTATAAATAGGTGGCAGAGCCTCCTTTTATTATAGTAATGATGTTATATGAATATAATTAGTATAATAATTCAGTTTTCGTAATCACATCACATTTCTATAAATAGGTGGCAGAGCCTCCTTTTATTATAGTAGTGTGTTATACGAATATCATAAGTATAGTAACTTGCCAATTTTACCTTGAGATTGTAGAGGTAGAAGCTGGGACTTGTGATAGGACTCTTCCTTGAGTAATGGAAGCAGAGGCTCGTGACAAGTTTTACCTTAAGCTAATGGAGGCAGAGACTTGACGTGGTAGGCTTTTTCCCTGAGCTGACGGAGGTAGAGGCTGGGAACAGACTAGAGTGATCGTGCTGATAACGTGTTGTAAAACTCCGAGAATATAACACCAAAGCAGAGAATTTTAGAGGCAGAGTAGAAGTAGGAATTCTTATTTATTTCTGAATTTGTATACATTGAAATGAATCAGGAAGGGCCTATTTATAGGAAAACCTTGAGGGCACTATGCAGTCGCTTGCGTCATCGCTTGCATCAGCGCATAGTAAAACCATTAATGGAGCACAGTGGATTTGATGGGGAATTGACGGGAGTGGGTGTGGATAGCCATCCCTTTTTGACTCCTCTTAACAGAATCAAATTGTTTCTTTTCATTAAAAGAAATTAATAAAAACAAACTCAGACTCGAACCTTCAGTTTCTTAGAAGTGAAAAAAATGTGCACAGACAGATGACCGGAGAAAATGTAAGTCTCAAAAGTACAAAGAAAAAACTCCAATTCTAGAGTACTCTATCGACGATGATGTAGCTAAAAAACTTCCAACTCCACCGACTACTCAACTGCCGCCAAAGCGAACAAACTCGAACCCTACTGCGTCACCCTGCCAACAACACTCCCGCGAACTACAGCCAAACAATGTCCACCCTACAACTAAAACAAATGCCTCCTCTCAACAATGATCGCTCGCTCTCGAAGAGGATCTCTCTCGCTAATAGAACATCGAACCGTCCCCTCCTTTTAATCCTCTGTAAATAAAACATGTTTATAATATTATTGGTATCTCATATCATTCAACTGAAATGTAAACATCTAAAGTGGATTCTTGATGCATGTTTGGGTGACGCAATTTGTAATGGCTCATGCATAGAGAGCCTTGCTTGATTTTTGAACAAAACGTAATAAGACAATGACAACTAAATCAAACACAGACAGAGATTAAAGGTCAAGATTGTTGTTAGAAGTGTTGATGATGATGACGGCAATAAGAAACATCAAAGCTGGACTAAGCATCATGCGAAAAAAACTCGAACGCAAAGCTTCTAGAGATGATGAAAATTTTTAGAATGAAGAGAGATTGAGGAGTGAGTTGTGTGGTTGAGAACTCACCAATTTATAGGAGAAAAAAAAAACAGCCGTTTATAGCCGTTGGGGTTAATAGCCGTTGGGGGATTATAGCCGTTGGGGGTTTTTTAGCCGTTGGGGTATAGCCGTTGGGGGTTTTTAGCCGTTTGGGGAGAGAGAAAAACAATTTAGATTTATATAATTAAATATTGTAATTAAGGAAATGGTAAAATAAATGCATTGTACTATATATATTTACGAGCTATAATATATGCACGCCACTCTACTTGGTGGGTGTTTTGCAAGCATAATTAATAAAGCAGTAATTATTGAAATAAATATTGGCACACCACGCTACTCGGTAAACCTTTCAGTGGGTGTTTGTCCAGATATAATAGTAGAATAATAAAAATATATAATGTTAGAAGCTTGGGTTTAATCCACGCAAGCATCAAGTTAGATGTTAGTAAAGATAGCATAATCACATCACTTTACTATAAATAGGTGGCAGAGCCTCCTTTTATTATAGTAATGATGTTATATGAATATAATTATAATAATTCAGTTTTCGTAATCACATCACATTTCTATAAATAGGTGGCAGAGCCTCCTTTTATTATAATAGTGGTGTTATACGAATATCATAAGTATAGTAACTTGCCAATTTTACCTTGAGATTGTAGAGGTAGAAGCTGGGACTTGTGATAGGACTCTTCCTTGAGTAATGGAAGCAGAGGCTCGTGACAAGTTTTACCTTAAGCTAATGGAGGCAGAGACTTGACGTGGTAGGCTTTTTCCCTGAGCTGACGGAGGTAGAGGCTGGGGACAGACTAGAGTGATCGTGCTGATAACGTGTTGTAAAACTCCGAGAATATAACACCAAAGCAGAGAATTTTAGAGGCAGAGTAGAAGTAGGAATTCTTATTTATTTCTGAATTTGTGTACATTGAAATGAATCAGGAAGGGCCTATTTATAGGAAAACCTTGAGGGCACTATGCAGTCGCTTGCGTCATCGCTTGCATCAGCGCATAGTAAACCCATTAATGGAGCACAGTGGATTTGATGGGGAATTGACGGGAGTGGGTGTGGATAGCCATCCCTTTTGACTCCTCTTAACAGAATCAAAATTGTTTCTTTTCATTAAAAGAAATTAATAAAAACAAACTCAGACTCGAACCTTCAGTTTCTTAGAAGTGAAAAAAATGTGCACAGACAGATGACCGGAGAAAATGTAAGTCTCAAAAGTACAAAGAAAAAACTCCAATTCTAGAGTACTCTATCGACGATGATGTAGCTAAAAAACTTCCAACTCCACCGACTACTCAACTGCCGCCAAAGCGAACAAACTCGAACCCTACTGCGTCACCCTGCCAACAACACTCCCGCGAACTACAGCCAAACAATGTCCACTCCCTACAACTAAAACAAATGCCTCCTCTCAACAATGATCGCTCGCTCTCGAAGAGGATCTCTCTCGCTAAATAGAACATCGAACCGTCCCCTCCTTTTTAATCCTCTGTTAAAAAAAACATGTTTATAATATTATTGGTATCTCATATCATTCAACTAACAGAAATGTAAACATCTAAAGTGGATTCTTGATGCATGTTTGGGTGACGCAATTTGTAATGGCTCATGCATAGAGAGCCTTGCTTGATTTTTGAACAAAACGTAATAAGACAATGACAACTAAATCAAACACAGACAGAGATTAAAGGTCAAGATTGTTAGGAAAACGAAGAATTTTAGTGAATCTTTAAGCTGAATTAAGGTGAGATCCGTTAATAGAATTAATCGGATAATGGTTCGAGTATGTTTTTCTTTCATTCGGGATGAAGGTGATATATTCACATGTTCAATTTTGTTTTCGAATGAATGAGATATTCAAATTAAAAATTAGCTTAATTGAATAGTTAAAGGAGACGAAAGATAGCTAAAATATTTAGTCCCACATTGGATATGGAGTGGAAAGTTGAAGTACTTAAATATGAAAAAAATGGAAACAAAGGGTTGTCATTTCGGTACTTGGAGTTTTCGCGCGCGTTTAGGGGAAAACCATGCCCACATGCACGGCGTCGGTGCCAAGCCTGGGCCTGGGCCCGGGCCCGGGTCTCTAGGTACACGTGGGGATGCGAACCCAACCCAATGCAGTGCGGGTTGAACCAGACCCAGTACCCGGCCGCGCGAATGGCTTTGTAAACCATTGTCAACAGTTCTTGTCAGAATAGTTGCCATAACTGCCCATAACTACTCCCACTCTTTCTCCAAAGGGTCTTCCAGAAGCGCTATAAAAAGGCTCCCCTCACACTTTCCAGACACATCATCCGATTAAAAATTCCAAAACTCAAAAACAGAAGCAATTCTGATTTGGAATTAAGATCTAAAAGAAGTCTCAGAAAATTCAACAGATTCTGAAATAGAATTATTGTCTGAATCTGTGACTTCCTACCTAATATAAAAAATTCTTCTCTTTTTCTTACAGTGAATAATCCTCCATATTAAGAAAAAATATTCTCTCTAAAATTTATCTTCGTCCTACTATGTTGAATTCCATGTTATAGTACTGATTAACTACGGTTCGACTGTACGGTAATTTGATAGTGCTATTCAAATACTGTGAAGGGGTGTTGTATATTAGAAATTAGCGTTCAGTAACTATTAGCACCATAGCGGAAGACATAATTGTCTTAAGGAGATACGCTTCATGCGTACCTCGCTCTAATTCCTGTATAATTGAACTAAGGTTCGTTTTACAGGGGTTATACTGAAATTATTATGCTCATAAATATTATTGTATATTGAGACTGAATAACACCAGTTTAATTGGTGTTTAACCAAGAAAGGTAATTAAAAGATGGTTCTGCAATTAAGAAACATTCTATTAAACGGAAAACCTCCTACATGATATTCATCCACCAGGCTAATTTGGTCGGTGACATTAATTAATTGTCAGATCTATTCCTGAAAATAACAATCTTAAGACAATTACGATTACTTGAAGTTACTTACTTCTATTCTGCTTGAAATTACAGAAGATATTTGAGACTAATCAAGATAGTGCCAGTAAGGCATCAAACATGAAAATTCAACACACTAGTGCCTGCACTTCTTCCTCTCCAAAAGCCGAAGAAGCTAGAAAATTTGATGGCACTAAATTCAAGAGATGGCAACAAAAAATGCTCTTCTACTTGATCACACTGCATTTGGCCAAATTCCTATAAGAGGATCCATCGGAATCCGAAACTGATTGGGACTCTGTCGTTACAGTTGATGCATAGACACAAGGTGACATCCTTTGCCGAAACTACATTCTACATGGACTGGATGACTCTCTTTGCAATTTCTACAGTCCTATCACAACGGCAAAGAAGTTATGAGTAAGCTTTGATAAGAAATTCGCCGTGAGACGATTTCTGAAGTACAAGACGGTGGACAGCAAGACTGTAATCTGTCAGGTGTAAGAATTTTCACTTTGAAATACACCTAGAGGGGGGGTGAATAGGTGTAATTGCTAATCTAATGATCTTTTTAAACTTATGAAATGAGTGATGCAACAATCTCTCAAAAACACGACTAAGAGCCGAATACCCTTGCGAGGTTCTGAACTCCTTCCTCCCAATTCCCCTTAAATGGGTTAGAGGTGCGCAATGCAACCGTGTTGTATTGAGGTGTGATTGATCAATGCCAAGTATGATGATGAAAATGAAAGGCTCACAATGTAACACAACAAGTATAGCAACACAAGATTCCACAAATAGAGGGTTAGTTACTCAAGCAAATAATTCAAGGCAATATAAAACAAGAGAAATTGAAAGCAATAAGAACGCAAAGGCAATCGCAAACAAGGATGATTTGTTTCGAGGTTCGAGCCCGTTGCTCTAGTCCCCGCCTTCACCTCCGTGAAGGGTTTCCACTATCCCCTTAGGATCCCGTACAAGTTAGGCCTCCAAAGACCTCAAGCCCGTAACTTCACCTTACAAAGAAACTCCACCGAGGAGCTTGTCTCCATAAGAACAAGGATTACAAATAGTGATCTTTAACTAGACCACAACACTCTTTTACAAACACTCTCACTCTTTTACAACTTCACTTATAGAAAGAATATGAAATTTTTGGCTCTATGAAGTGTGGTGAGAAAAGCTTCAGTTGTAGAGTGATATTAGAGATCAAACAACAACTGAAAAACCAATTTGAAAGAATGGAAATGAAAGCTTTAAACTATTTTTCTCTTTCTCTTGAAAAACAATGAAAACTTGTATTTTTCTTGGTAAATAACTAAGGCCTATTCCCACTATTTATAGGGAGAGAATAGGTTAAAACTCTGATTTTTCCAGCTAATTTGATCAGAAAAAGAGTCCCAACAACTCCTAAAAACTCTGTAAAAGAGAAAACCAAAAACAGTTTTTCAGAAATTCCAAAAGAAGAAAGAGCCGTTATGGCTTGTTGCAGGCCTACCGGTCGACTGCCGGTCGACCGGGTCCCTGCTGGCAAAAGAGCCGTTGGAACTTCGGTCGACTGCCAGTCGACCGATCCAACAAAGGAAACACAGTTTCCTTCTATCGGTCGACCGACCCAGTCGACCGAAAAGATACAGAGAGCAAACATCTCTTTTCGGTCGACCGGTATGAAGGATCGGTCGACCGACAGACATGCACAACCTGTGCATGTCCGGACACAGCAGCCGGTCGACTGCCGGTCGACCGGTCTGCCTGAAACAGGATTCTGGGCAGATTTTTGAGATAGAAAATTTTGTAAAAATTCTTTTAAAAAATCTGAAGCTAAGTGTTATGCAGAAAATAGTTTATATCATGTTTAAACAAGTTTTTGAAGATATAAAGCTTTGAGTACATGTATGTATAAACTAAGGCATAAACTTAGAAATAAACATTTTCAAAAACAAAGGAAACATACAAAACAAATGTGTGTGCAAATCCTAGAGCCAAATTTCACATATTCAATCTTTAACAAACTAAACTTACAAACTTCTAGGTCTTCAAGACTTCAAGATGGGCAATCTTCACTTGATCTTCAATATTGTACTTTGAGCCCAATTTGACTTGTCTTGAGTCCAATGTACCTTCCTTTAGGGAAGAATTCATCTCTTTAATATATAAACCTGAAACACACTTAAACAACAATTTATATTAGTACAAATAACTAATATGTTTTGTAATCATCAAAATACACTAAACATGGGTTGATTGTAACCTTGGGCCAACAATCTCCCCCTTTTTGATGATGACAAAACATATGAGTTATTAAACAAATAAAAGAGGAAAGAGCTTGGAAAGCTCCCCCTAAACAATGCTATGTATTTAACATGAATATGAACAACTATGTAAGCATACATAAAGCATTGAAAAATATCATCACCAAAAAATAAACTATCATAAGGAATAACAAAATTTAAAACAAACAACATATATTTTCTCCATATATTTTCTCCATATATTTTCTCCCCCTTTTTGTCATACATCAAAAAGGGTTAAAAAAAATTTTAAGACAAAACAAAACAAACATATTAGAAACCAAAACAAAACAAACTAAGATATTTTAAGTATCAATCTTACATACATTCAATTCACCACAATAAATGAAAATCTTGCATAATCTAAAGGTTTTGTGAAAATATCTGCAAGTTGAAAATCTGTGGAAACAAAATCGATATCAATGTCACCTTTTTCAAAGTGGTCTCTAAGAAAATGATATCTAATGTCTATATGTTTGGTTTTACTATGTTGATTAGCATTTTTGGTCATGTGAATAGCACTAGTATTATCACAATAAATCTTAACATGATCAAAATGTAAATCAAAATCGAGAAGAGTATGTTTCATCCAGAGTACTTGTGCACAACAAGCTCCGGCTGCTACATACTCCGCCTCGGCGGTTGAAAGGGCTACACTATTTTGCTTCTTGGAAGACCAAGACACAAGACAATTGCCCAAGAATTGGCAAGTGCCACTTGTGCTCTTCCTATCTACCCTACAACCGGCATAGTCGGCATCCGAATAACTAGTCATGGTAAATTGGTTAGTTTTCGGATACCACAAACCTAAATCAATTGTGCCCCTAAGATACCTAATTATGCGTTTTATCGCTATTAAGTGTGATTCCTTAGGACATGATTGAAAATGTGCACATAAACATACGGAAAACATTATATCCGGCCTACTAGCCGTAAGATAGAGTAAACTACCAATCATGCTACGAAATAATTTGATGTCTACTTCCTTACCTTGTTCGTCCTTGTCAAGTTCGTAGTGGTTGCCATGGGAGTCTTTGCTACTTTGGATCCTTCAAGCCCGAACCTCTTGATGAGTTCTTTGGTGTACTTGGCTTGGTTGATGAATGTCCCATCACTACGTTGCTTGATTTGAAGTCCAAGGAAGAAGTTGAGCTCTCCCATCATAGACATCTCGAATTCCTTTTCATGCATGACTCAAAATTCTTGCAAAGTGAAACATTAGTAGATCCAAAAATAATGTCATCAACATAAATTTGAACTATGAGGATATCTTGATCTATATGTTTGGTAAATAATGTTTTATCAACTTTTCCTTTCTTAAAATCATTTGAAAGCAAAAATGAAGACAATCTTTCATACCAAGCCCTAGGGGCTTGTTTCAAACCATATAGTGCTTTATCTAATTTATAAACATAATTAGGGTGTGTAGGATCAACAAACCGGGGGGTTGTTCAACATACACCTCCTCATCAATATAACCATTAAGAAAAGCACTCTTTACATCCATTTGAAATAACTTAAAATCTTTAAATGAGGCATATGCTAAGGTCATCCGTATGGCTTCGAGCCGTGCTACGGGTGCAAAGGTTTCTTCAAAATCGATTCCCTCGATTTGAGTGTAACCTTGGGCAACTAACCTAGCCTTGTTCTAACTACATTACCCGATTCATCCAACTTGTTCTTAAAGATCCATTTAGTACCAATAGTTGGTCTATCTTGGGCCTAGGAACAAGATGCCATACTTGGTTGCGCTCAAATTGATTGAGCTCCTCTTGCATAGCAAGCAACCAATATGAATCGGCCTCGGCCTCGAGGACATTTTTAGGTTCTATGTGTGAAATAAAAGCAAAATTACCACAAAAATCTTGAATCTTAGAGCGAGTGGTTACCCTTTTGATACTTCACCTATGACGAGGTCCTTGGGATGATGAGGATTGAATCTCCAATCCTTTGGTAGTGGTTGAGAGGGCTCCTCTTCATTTGCTTGATGTTCATTTCCTTGAGCCTCTTCCACTTTGGCTTCACTTCCATCATCATCCTTTGGCTTGTCTCCCATGGTAGAAGCATCCTCCAAGGTCACTTTCTCCAACCCTTCATCTAAAGCATCAATTTCTACACAATTCTTAACAAACTTGTTAGATTTCTCAAATTTAACATGAATAGATTTCTCAATAGTCAAAGTTGACCTATTGAAGACTCTATAAGCCTTACTAGTATTTGAGTAACCTACAAAAATAGCCTCATATGATCTAGCATCAAATTTTCCCAAATTAATATTTGTATTTAAAACAAAACATTTGCAACCAAACACTTTGAAATAAGAAACATTAGGTTTTCTAGAAAAATACATCTCATAAGAAGTCTTAGTAGTATTTTTACATAGGAAAACACGATTTGCAATGTAACATGAAGTATGAACAGCCTCGGCCCACAAATAATGTGGTAGACCATATTCATTTAACATTGTCCTAGCCATCTCTTGTAAAGTACGATTTTTCCGCTCAACTACTCCATTTTGTTGTGGAGTTCTAGGACAAGAAAGTTCATGTTTTATTCCATGTTCCTCACAAAAAGTGGTAAAGGGAAGGTTAATGAACTCACCTCCTCTATCACTTCTTATTTTAATTATTGAGGAGTCATTTTCCTTTTCAACTCTTTTCTTAAAGGCTTGAAAATGTGAAAAGGTTTGACTTTTATGTTCAAGAAAATAAACCCAAGTAAAACGCGAAAAATCATCTACTAAAACATAAGCAAATCTACTCCCACTTAAACTTTTGGTTTGTGTTGGGCCAAATAGATCCATATGGATTAATTCCAAAGGACGTGATGTCATGATATCCTTAATTGACTTGAAAGAAGACTTAGTTTGTTTCCCAAATTGACATGAGTCACAAACTCGGTCCTTTTCAAAATTCAATGAAGGAATACCTTTCACCATTTCCTTTGAATTTAATCTAGAAATATGATCAAAAGAAATATGCCCTAATCTCCTATGCCACAACCAAGAGTCATCATCGAGGGCTTTTAAACAAGTAATGTTACAAGACATATTTAACATATCAATCATATAAACATTGCTTTCACGAAAACCGGAAAATACACAAACATTGGAAGTTCTATCAATTACTTTACAAGCAACATTGTCAAAAACTACATCAAAGCCTTTATCACAAAGTTGACTAACACTCAAGAGATTATGCTTGAGGCCATCAACTAAAACCACATTTTCAATTAAAGGAGAGGTGCCAAGTTTTACATTACCAATCCCGATGATTTTACCCTTGGCGTCATCTCCGAAGGTGACGGTGCCACCTTCATGATATCTTGATAGGGTTGCAAAATTGTTGATGTCCCAAGTCATGTGCCTTGAGCAACCGCTATCAAGATACCATAAACCTCTACGTCTTTGAGCTTTGGAAAGTACCTACATTATTTAAAACAATAGTTGATTTTGGTACCCAAACTTTCTTGGGTCCTTGAAAGTTAGTGTTACGAACCCAAATATTATGAGATGATGCACTTAGTCTATCATAACAAAAATTAGCTAAGTGTCCTTTCCGTCCACAATGTGAACATGTGTACACTTTTCTATACATAAATGCATGGTGTGTATGTGAAGTGTGAGCATGCTTTGGGGGTTTACCATGATGCATAGGTTGTGTAGCATGTACATGAGCATGAGCATGAGCATGATGAACATTTTTCTTAGGAGCTTGTTTCTTAGGAAACATATTCTCCATCTTCTTCTTATCAAACTCACTACACTTTTTCAAAACAACATCTAATGAGTCTAATCTTTCCTTAAGCATGGCAATCTCATTAGAATCTACAAATGGGGTCTTTCCTTTACAAGCAATCTTATATTTTTCAAATTCATTTTTAGTGGAAACTAAAGAAGAATGCAAGTCATTATTTTCTTTAGAAAGATTTACCACTTGAATACTTAGAGATTCATTATCCTTTTTCATTTTCAAATACTTTTTCTTCATGAAGTCATAATTTTGAGAAAGTTCTATAAAAGCTTCACTTAACTCATCCATGGATAAATCTTCATCAAAAGGAGTTGAGGGGGTTACCTTGCTTGTGCTCTCATTTGCCATGAAGCACATATTTGCGGTGTCGATCTCCTCCTCGGATTCACTTTCGTCATCCCATGTTGCTTTCATAGCCTTCTTCTTGTATGGCTTCTTGGATGAAGATGGCTTCACTTGGTCCGGACACTCCGCTACAATGTGTCCCGGCTTTTGGCAATTGAAGCATATGATCTTTCTCTCTTCTTTGCCTCCTTGCCATCTCCTCCGTCCTTGGAACTTTGCCTTGTTGTACATCCTCCGGACGTTTTTGACTAGAAGTGAGAGCTCCTCGTCATCTTCTTCTTCATCATCTTCGTCGGAGTAAGTAGCATGACTTTTGAAGGCAATAGTCTTCTTCTTGGAGGGTGCCATGTCCTCCCTTGCCTTCCTCTCCATCTCATGGGTTTTTAAATTCCCAATGAGTCCGATGAGCTCAATCTCATCTTTATCATTGAGTTCCTTCAATGTTGTAGCTTTCACTTCCCATGATGGAGGAAGAGCCCGGATGATCTTTCTCACCCTTTGGTCGTTGTTGATGTCTTCACCTAGAGAAGAAAGCCCATTAGTAATCTTAGTAAATTTAGTAATCATATCATCTATGGTTTCATGTTCTTGCATGCTAAAATTTTCATATTGGGACCGAAGAAGGTCTATCTTGGCCCTCTTCACTTGTGATGTCCCCTCATGTGTTACTAGCAAATGGGTCCAAATCTCATAGGCGGATTTGCAATGGATGACTCTAGCTATGTCATCATCATTGAGGGCTTGAAGGAGTGCATAATGAGCCCTAGCATTGGCATCAAACTCCTTGGTCTCAATTTCGGACCAAGTAGATTCATCACCATCGGGGGTACTAAATTGTTTAGTCACGGCCTTTGCAACTCGGCTACCTAGAGATTGCAAGAAAACGGTCATCTTAACCTTCCATATGGGAAAGTTAAGTCCATCAAACTTAGGGGGTGTTTTAATACCATCGGCCATGTTTACTATGTGGAAATGAATGAAATGATTAGCAATATGAGGATCTCTCTAAGGTTGTTAAGCCAAATCCTAGAGTCCAAGCTCTGATACCAATTGAAATTCACCTAGAGGGGGGTGAATAGGTGTAATTGCTAATCTAATGATCTTTTTAAACTTATGAAATGAGTGATGCAACAATCTCTCAAAAACACGACTAAGAGCCGAATACCCCTTGCGAGGTTCTGAACTCCTTCCTCCCAATTCCCCTTAAATGGGTTAGAGGTGCGCAATGCAACCGTGTTGTATTGAGGTGTGATTGATCAATGCCAAGTATGATGATGAAAATGAAAGGCTCACAATGTAACACAACAAGTATAGCAACACAAGATTCCACAAATAGAGGGTTAGTTACTCAAGCAAATAATTCAAGGCAATATAAAACAAGAGAAATTGAAAGCAATAAGAACGCAAAGGCAATCGCAAACAAGGATGATTTGTTTCGAGGTTCGAGCCCGTTGCTCTAGTCCCCGCCTTCACCTCCGTGAAGGGTTTCCACTATCCCCTTAGGATCCCGTACAAGTTAGGCCTCCAAAGACCTCAAGCCCGTAGCTTCACCTTACAAAGAAACTCCACCGAGGAGCTTGTCTCCACAAGAACAAGGATTACAAATAGTGATCTTTAACTAGACCACAACACTCTTTTACAAACACTCACTCTTTTACAACTTCACTTATAGAAAGAATATGAAATTTTTGGCTCTATGAAGTGTGGTGAGAAAAGCTTCAGTTGTAGAGTGATATTAGAGATCAAACAACAACTGAAAAACCAATTTGAAAGAATGGAAATGAAAGCTTTAAACTATTTTTCTCTTTCTCTTGAAAAACAATGAAAACTTGTATTTTTCTTGGTAAATAACTAAGGCCTATTCCCCACTATTTATAGGGAGAGAATAGGTTAAAAACTCTGATTTTTCCAGCTAATTTGATCAGAAAAAGAGTCCCAACAACTCCTAAAAACTCTGTAAAAGAGAAACCAAAAACAGTTTTTCAGAAATTCCAAAAGAAGAAAGAGCCGTTATGGCTTGTTGCAGGCCTACCGGTCGACTGCCGGTCGACCGGGTCCCTGCTGGCAAAAGAGCCGTTGGAACTTCGGTCGACTGCCAGTCGACCGATCCAACAAAGGAAACACAGTTCCTTCTATCGGTCGACCGACCCAGTCGACCGAAAAGATACAGAGAGCAAACATCTCTTTTCGGTCGACCGGTATGAAGGATCGGTTGACCGACAGACATGCACAACCTGTGCATGTCCGGACACAGCAGCCGGTCGACTGCCGGTCGACCGGTCTGCCTGAAACAGGATTCTGGGCAGATTTTTGAGATAGAAAATTTTGTAAAAATTCTTTTAAAAAATCTGAAGCTAAGTGTTATGCAGAAAATAGTTTATATCATATTTTAAACAAGTTTTTGAAGATATAAAGCTTTGAGTACATGTATGTATAAACTAAGGCATAAACTTAGAAATAAACATTTTCAAAAATAAAGGAAACATACAAAACAAATGTGTGTGCAAATCCTAGAGCCAAATTTCACATATTCAATCTTTAACAAACTAAACTTACAAACTTCTAGGTCTTCAAGACTTCAAGATGGGCAATCTTCACTTGATCTTCAATATTGTACTTTGAGCCCAATTTGACTTGTCTTGAGTCCAATGTACCTTCCTTTAGGGAAGAATTCATCTCTTTAATATATAAACCTGAAACACACTTAAACAACAATTTATATTAGTACAAATAACTAATATGTTTTGTAATCATCAAAATACACTAAACATGGGTTGATTGTAACCTTGGGCCAACACACTTATCTTGTACGAGATAGAGGCTGAAGGTATGATTTTACCTGAAACTTTTCATTGCAACTATTGTGGAGAAACTCCTACCTACGTGGAGAGATTTCAAGAATTACCAGAAGTATAAGCGCAAGGAGCTGAAATTGAAAAATCTCATTGTGAGGCTTAGGATTAAGGAGGACAACCGAAAGTCTGAGAAAAGGAGCAACAAGAACTCCTATGAAGCCAAGGCCAATGTGATCGAATACTCAGAGGGAAAGCGTCTACTTCTAAAGGGTTAAAGCGGAAGAAGACTGCCCCGGGGTATAACGACAAGGACCAAGAAAACAGGAATAAGCACTTCAAAGGAACTTGCTGTATCTGCAGTGAAGAGAGACATAAGGCGAATGAATGTTGCAGTCATCCCAAAAAGAATAAGAAGGACCATCCACAGGCAAGCATGACCGACCATGCGTCGCCAAGACTATTATCTGTGGTGTCAGAAGTGAATCTGACAACCAACAACAAAGATTGGTGGGTAGACACTAAGGCCACTAGGCACATCTGCTCTGAGAAAATATTATTCTCTAGATATAAAAAACTAGAGCATGACGAGCAACTCTTCATGGGCAACTTAGGCGTCTCCAAGATTGAGAAGGGAAGGTCATCCTAAAGTGGACATCATGGAAGGAGTTCACTCTAAATGATGTACTATATGTTTCAGATATTCATAATAACCTGATATCCGGTTCAATTCTTAGTAAGAAAGGCTTTAAATGGTCTTTGAATCTGATAAATTTGTACTTACTAAGAATGGCATGTACGTGGGAAAGGGTTATCTTGTTGATGATCTTTTCAAGGACAATGTTGCTGTAGTGGATAAAAAGTCTGTGTATCTGTACCCAAAGCTCATAAATAAAGGAAAATAAAATGTTTATTTGCTTGAATCTCTTATCTTATGGCATGCTAGATTAGGGTATGTAAATTATAAGTTATTTGCAAAACTTATCTATTTTTGATATATTCTTACACTCAACTTGGAAGAAATTTGCAAGTGTGAGATCTGTGTTGAAGCCAAGTTCGTGAAAAATTAACTTCACTCAATAATCGAAATACAGAACCTTTAGAGTTAATTCACAACGACTTATATGACTTGAAATTTGCGTCAATAATAGGCGGTAAAAAGTTTTTCATCACTTTTATTGATGACTATATAAAATACTGCTATGTGTATCTTCCAAATAGTAAAGATGAGGTAATGAGTATATTTATAACATATAAAGCCGAGATTGAGAATCAACTCAATAAAAAATATAAAGATTCTAAAATCCGATCGAGGCGAAGAATATGAATCAAATGAGTTTAGTGAGTTATGTGTTAATTTTGGTATAATCCACCAAATCACAGCACCATACATTCCTCAGCAGAATGAGATTGCTGAAAGAAAGAACAAAACTTTAAAAGAGATGGTAAATTTCATTTTCATAAGTTCCGGTGCACCTCAGAACTTGTAGGGGGAAGCTCTATTAACTGTAAATTATATTCTAAACAAAGTACCACACAAGAAACTTAGACTTATGCCATTTAAGTTATGGCATAGAAAAGCACATTCTTACAATTATCTTAAGATGTGGGGGGATCTTGCAAAGATACTGGTCCCACTACCTAAAAAGACTAAGTTGGGAACAAAAACTATGGACTGTGTTTTCTTAGGATATGCCTTGAATAGTAGTGCATATAATTTTTGGTATACAAATCAGAAATACCTAATATTCATATAAACATGATTATCGTATTTAGAGATGTTGTGTTCTTTGATGACATCTTTCCGTATAAATGGAAAGAAGACAAGACTCTGGGAAAAGAACACATGAAACAACATTTAGGAATGAGGGACTCAGTTGACCTACAGTAAATACAGAAGTTGAACCAAGAAGAAATCAGAGATCGAGAATCTCAAAACCGTTTGGTCCAGACTTCGTAGAATATGCACTTAAAAGTGAGATTCAAATATATAAAGAGCCTATGTCTACTCCAGAAGCACAAATATGAAAAGAACCTGTAAATAGCGAAATAGAATTCATCCTAAAAAATCACACTTAGAAATTGACAAACTTGTCTCCTGACAGTAAAGCAATCAGAAGTAAGTGAATTTTTAAAAGAAAATTAAAACCCGATGGATCTATCGATAAATACAATGCTAGATTAGTAGCAAAGGTTATCGACAAAAAGAAGGACTTGACTACTTTGATACTTAATCGTCAGTAACAAGAATAATATCCATTCGAATGTTAATTGCTATTGCACAACTTAGATATTCATCAAATGAATGTCAAGACTACATTCCTAAATGGCGACCTAAACGAAGAAATATACATGGAGCAACATGAAGGATTTATACTCAAGGGCCAAGAATATAAAATGTGAAATCATCTAGAGGGGGGGTGAATAGGTGATGGCTATATGAATTATGGCAATAATGCGGAATTTAAAAATTAACTTAACAATAAGCACAATACACAAATTCTTGCAAGTAATAGACAATATAAAAGTGCAAGTAATAAAGAGATAGAGTTTAGAGAGATTTGATCAAACGCAAACACAAGGAGTTATTTCCGAGGTTCGAGCCACGCTCTACGTCCCCGCCTTCACACTTGAAGGATTTCCACTATTGAGGATCCCACTGGATCAACAATACAAGGACACACTTGTCCGTCTCTCGTGATGCCGCAACACCACCTTGAGCACACTAGCTCGCCTTGAGGCCGATGCCTCTACAACTTCACTCAAGTAAGAAAAGAGTGATCAACACTTGATCACTTTACAAAACCTCACTAAGCACAATCCTAGAACCAAATATGTAGATGTAGATATATGGGATTGTGTAGTGCTAAGCTAGAGAGAAGTAGAGATGTAGGCTTCAAGATGGGTGATTGGAATTTTGGCTTTTGAGAGAAAATCTTGTCTAAAAGGAAAAGCTTGAAAATCTTTAGAAATCTCTTGTAAAAATATTCTTGATGGCTCTAAAATTGTTAGTCATATCAACTGAAGTGACCTCCTATTTATAGGGGTCAAAAACATCCTAAGAAATCCGTTGGAATCAAATCCCAAAAGAGAATCAGCCAGAAAAAATAGCTGTTGGATCTGTCAGAACTTTTGACAGAGTCCGGTCGACCGGGTCGGTCGACCGCCAACGGTCAAAAATCTGACCGTTGGGGCAGCCGGTCGACCGGGTCGGTCGACCGAAAAATCCTGTGAACACAATATTACCTCGGTCGACCGGGTCGGTCGACTGATATAGACGTGCACAGTTTGTGCACATCGGTCGACCGGGTCAGTCGACCGGCCACTGTAAGTTCTGAAAAATCAGAACTTCCAGAACCAGAATTTTTGGGGTTTTGGTTTTAGGACTTGGGTAAATTTTGGAACTTGTAAAAACATAGAGTATGAGCATATGTCATACTTCTATCATATTAAAATAGTTTGATAAAAATTCTTTTGATAAAAACTTGTTTTTCCATAAAAATGTTTTTCCAAAACTATTGTTTTTAAAAAGCTTATTTTCAAAACATGTTCACTTTAAAAACTAAGTTAGAAATGGAAATTGAAAATCTTTTTGAAGCCATGAACCTAACTAAGAGGTGTGTGTGTGATAATCCCATAGCTCTACTTCTAATATCTAGCTTTGACAAAATATCTAAAATAAAAAATAAAAATACAAATCTTGTTTTCTTTGTCTTCTTGGTCTTGTCTTGATCTTCACATCATCATCTTGATCCCGAAGCATCCTAGTTGTGCATAGCTTGGGAATCTTCATTTTTGCGACGTCCAAACTTGTGAGTCTTTTAGCGGACCCGTCAAAAACCTGTTCTTGAACCTGAAATCCTTTTAAACAAAAATATTAAATACATAACTAATATGTTTTGTTATCATCAAAATAACTGGGATAATGGCCTTTGGGCCAACAAAATGTGTAATTTTGTAAAATTCTTATAGGTTTAACAGGCTCCAAAGTAATGGAATAAGAAATTTAACAGTGTCATGATCAGAGATGGATTCACTTCAATTAATGCGATAAGTATGTTTACACTAAGACAATTGAAAATACATGTATCTTTATTTGTCTTTATGTAGGCGACATGTTGATACTTAGGACTAATATTGAGCTTATTAAGTCTACAAAACAAATGCTATCCAAAAATTTGATATAAAGGATCTGAGTATTGCTGATGTAATTTTAAGAATTAAAATTACAAGAATGTCAGATGGAATCAGTCTATCTCAATTTCATTACGTAGATAAGATGATAGAAAGATTTAAAGAACATATGATAAAAGAGAATACGAATTCTTTTCTTCCACACATCCACCTTAGTAAGAATACAGGAACTACAAAATGACAGTTGGAGTATTTTTCAGATTATAGGAAGTGTAATGTATTTAATGAATTGCACTGGACCCGATATTACTTACGCTGTAAGTAAACTTAACAGATACACTAGTAATCCTAATGATGATCATTGGACTGCTCTACTACAGTAGTAGGCTATGTATCTAAAACTAAGGAGTATACCTTGAAATATAGAAAATATCCACCTGTACTTGAAGGGTACGTCGATGTTAATTGGATTGCAGATTCTGATAAATCAAAATCAACTAATCTTGGAGGCGCAGCGGTATCTTGAAAATCTTCCAAACAAACATGTATTATCCGTTCCACAATGGAATAATAATTTATAGCCTTAAATAAGGTAGAGAAGAAACAGAATGGCTTCAATAATTTATGAAAGATGTACCATTATGACCCATGCCAGTACATGCCATATGTATTCACTACGATAACCAAGCAGCGATATCTCGGGCACATAACTTTATATATAATAGTAAGTCTAGACATATTCGTCGTAGGCATAACATCGTGAAGCAGTTGCTTTCAAATGGAATTATCTTCATTGACTTTGTATCATCAAAAGATAATCTAATAGATCTATTTACTAAAGGTTTAAATGGAGAGCGTATAAACTGCGCATCGAGGGGAATTGGACTAAAAGTCTAAGCTAATCGAGTCAGATTAATAGAAACCTCACTTAGCGAATGGAGATCTCACGGACTAAATTCAAGAGGAAAAACTAGTTCTGATTGACTTTGCGAGTAAGCACTTAGGAGCTTGACTCCAACCAATTCCTATAATTCATCCAAGTGCTTTCTACAAATAGATTTAGGATAAACTTAATACTTTTAATGATACCTTTATCATGTTATTAAAACAAGTAGCGTAGAGTATACTACTCTTAATAGGACGATCACCTATGTGAGTATAGAACTGAATAGGCTCTTTGAGAGTCTCTATGGAGGTTGAGACTCCCTAAAGATACTCTTTAAAACTAAAAATGTCCAGGGCTAAAATAGACACAACCGAGAATCAAAGTTGATTTTGAAAAGTTATTGTGTGAGGCTTGTTGACTTGACTTACACAAATGGCTGACAGTTCAAGACTTTGTTCACTGATTAGCCAGTAAGTTTGATAAAACTTTCACTATAAAATCTTTATGACGTAGTTCACCTATCTAGATGCAGTTTCTTTTCTCAAATATCTTTCACTATAGAGTCAGTCACTTTGTGTTTCAATTTCTTGAATATCCATTCATTGTGGGTAATTATTGGGAAAACAAAGAATTTAAGTGAAACTTTAAGCTGCATTAAGGCGAGATTCGTTGATAGAATCAACCGGATAATGGTTGGAGTATGTTTTCCTTCCATTGGGATGAACGTGGTATATTCACATGTTCAATTCTGTTTTCGAATGAATAAGATATTCAAGTTAAAAGTTAACCTAATTCAATACCTAAAGGGGACTAAAGATAGCTAAAATATTTAGTCCCGCATTGGATATGAAGTGAAAAGTTGAAGCGTTTAAATATGAAAAAGGGAACAAAGGGTCTGCCCTTTGGGTACTTGGAGTTTTCGCGCTCGTTTGGGGGAAAACCATGCCCACAGGTACTCGCGCGCCACCGTCGCCGCCGCACGCCGGTCCCAGCCCAGCGTCGGAGCCAGAGCCTGGGTCCGGGTGCGGGTGCGGGTGAGGGTGAGAACCCAACCCGGTCCGATTCTTTTTGAACCAGGCCACACGGTGCGGGTTGAACCAGACCTGGTACCCGGGCGTGCGAATGGTTTTGTGAACCATTGCCAATGAACGGTTCTGACAGTTGCCAACAGTTTTTGTCAAAATAGTTGCCATAACTAGCCATAACTACTACCGCTCTTTCTCCAACGGGTGTTCCAGGAGCGCTATAAAAAGCGCTCCCCTCAGACTTTCCAGACACACCATCTGATTGAGAATTCCAGAACTCATAAACAAAAGCAATTCTGATTTGTCTGATTTGAAATTAAGATCTGAAAGAAAGCTGAAAAAATTCAACAGATTCTAGAATAGAATTATTGTCTGATTCTGTGACTTCTTAAGACAAAAAATTCTTCTCTTTTTTCTTACGTGAATTCATCTCCATATTAAGACAAATATTCTCCCTGAAATTTTCTCTGTCCTACTACGTTGAATTCTTTGTGAAGGTACTGATTAACTACGATTAGACTGTACGATGATTTGGTAGTGCTATCCAAATACCGTGATGGAGTATTGTATCTTGGGAAACTATCATCCAGTAACCCGTTAGCATCGTAGCAAGGGACGTAATTATCTTAAGGAGATTCGCTGCATGCGTACCTTACTTGATTGCTGTATAATTGAACTAACATTTGTTTTACAGGGGTTATACTGAAATATTTATGTTCATAAATATTACTGTATATTGAGACTGACTAATAGCAGTCTAATTGATGTTTAACCAAGGAAGATAATTGAAAGGTGGTTCTGTAATTAAGAAATATTCTATTGAACAGTAAACCTCCCACCTGATATTCACTGACCTGGCCAACTAGATCGGTGACATTGATTACTTATCAGATCTATTTCTGAAAATAACAAAGATAAGATGTGTCTTGGATTGTTATGAACGTAGATTATTAAGATCGATCCTGCATGTTCTATGTTCTACATTATAGCATGTGCAGAATTCCCATTTATTGTCTACTTAATACAAAGTTTCTAATATTCTGCAAGGAGTAAAAAATTTTAAAATTCTAATTAGTTTAGGTCAAATCGAAAATCTAGCAGACATTTGGTGCCAAATATATTTGGACAATTCTACCTATATTCGTATCCTTCACAAAGGCTGCAACTCAAGTGTCCTAGGTAAAACAGACTAGTTGTGTCTTCATCCTCAACAAGCTCCAAAGATTTTGTGAAATTCGGTGATATAGCTCGTGCAACAAATAAAGATTTATAAAATTGAAGGTCTAAATGAGCATATGCATGGGGTGCAAACCTACTATATACAAGTCCATACTATAATATACTATAATCTATAATTTGAAATAAATAATGGATCTAATTCAACTTTTCTTCCTCGCTTACGTGCTTGAAAAAAATAAAGAGATGCACTAGCCTTTTTGTTAGTATTTAGAGTGTCATATATTCATTGGAGAAGAATTCAGGTACTGGCAGTTTTCTAATACGGATTTGCCATTATATTCATTGGAGAAGAATTCAGGTTTTGACAGTTTTCTAATACGGATCTGTCTCATGTTTTGATTTGGATACGAGTTTTTTATTTTTTTGAGGAGGTGCTGATTTGAGTTCGTGTTGGACTAAGATCATCCTAAATGCCTATATAAACCTCTTGGGGTGGCCTTTTGAAGGTGTGTCAAGAATTCAAGAGAAATTCTGTTTTCCACCATTGAGAGTTGTGAGAAATATCTTATTGTAACTCTTATATTTTCTTCTCTATTTTCAATAAAGATTTCTTCCCTCCTCACCATAGATGTAGGCACTTTGTCGAACTATGTTAAATCTTGTGTTCTTGGGTTGTGTGGTGATTGCTTGCTAATGATAGATCTTCTACGCTTTTGCTTCTACTGTTGAGTCTTCAACTCAGTATTTCTCTATTATTTGATCAGTGTTAGATCAACAATTGGTATCAGAGCGATAACTAGCAAGACGATCACGACAACCAAGTTCTAGGTGGAGAAATTCGATAGGGAGTCCAACTTCCTATTATGAAAGATATGAGTAACATCGTTGCTCGTGAAGGAGGGCACACACAGGGCCCTACTTGGTATTGAGAAGAAACCATCAAAAATGGAGGATGATGAGTGAAATGACATCGATTTTCGCACAAAGACGACAATCATAATGTGTCTATCAGATGAGGTCCTCTACAACATGATGAACGAAGAGACAACTGCTGGTTTTTGGTGTAGGCTGCAGAGTTGTACATGATGAAGAGTTTGTCTAACAAGCTCTTCATGAAGAAACAGTTATATAGCCTTCGGATGAAGAAAAGTACACCTATTCTACAATATCTCAATGCTTTTAATAGAATTTTAAGTAACTTGTTAGCTTTAGAGGTTAAGCTAGAAGAAAAAGACAACTTTTCTTTTACTCTTTTCTCTTCCATCAAGTTATGACCACTTGGCTGTTGAAACTTAGATTTTTGATGATAACATTTGTGATGCAGAATCATTAGAGATCTATCTCAAAAGCTAGTGCTGAGTTCTAATTGCTCAAGATTATTCAAGGATATTTACTATTTTTGTGTATTTTTTAATAGATTGTTAAAAGTCTTAATCACACACACAAAATAGTTAGATAGTTGACTTATACCATTGTCTAGTCGACTAACATATCCTATAGTCGACTTGCTATCTTCTATAGTCGACTAAGTGTCTTCACAGAAAAATATCAGTTCTCTGTTTGTTGACTGTGAGCAATATTAGTCGACTTACCCTCTCTGCTGGTCGACTAAGATTAGTTTCCAGAGACTTCTACTATGTATCAGTCTTCTATAGTCGACTTGATATTTATACTAGTTGGCTAACTCAGGTTAAACTTCTTATACTAGTCGACTACTCTCATGTCCTAGTCGACTACTCTTATGTCCTAGTCGACTAAATATAGTTTCTGACTGTTATTCAATTATTGAGTTTTTGGTATTTTATCCAACATTCTGATTTTCAAATTTGAGTTGATAACTTTCCTAACTGACCATAGATTTTACCTACAAATAGGGATGTTGTCCTTGGATGTAATCACCAATTTAAAAATCATAGTATTCTGCCTAAAACTCTATTGAAAATTCTATTTTTTAGAAAACTAGTTTTTACTTTCATTTCTTCACACAATTCCAATTCTATTGTGAAGAATTCTGAAAATTCAACTATAAGAGACCTTGTTCACGATCACATACAAGTTTCAAGGCTTATAAGATACATTATAATTATTCAAAGAGAAGAGTTGTACAAGAGTGTCTTCTTGGTGTAGAGAAGAGTTGTACAAGAGTGTCTTCTTAGTGTAGAGAAGAGTTGTACAGATTTGACAAAAGTTATTTTGTCAAGTGGTGTATAAGGAGTTGTTTGGGGTGTATCAAAATCAGGATAAGAAAAATCTCAAGCAGATTGCTTGGGGACTGGACGTAGGTCATGAGAACTGAACCAGGATAAAATCTCTCGAGTTTGAATTTGCATTTTTCTGAGATTTATTTTGTGCATTTTCCTTTTCTTGCAAGTATTTTTATTAAACGTTATTCATCTTTGTTTTAGTGTTTGTGTTGCCATTGTTTATAGATCCTACATTTGGTATCAGAGCCTAACAGCCTGCCTACAATGATCAAGGATGGCAACGGAGTTTCCTTCATCACAATTCAAGGAAGGACATCCTACACAATGTCCACCATTATTTGATAGATCAAACTATAGTTACTGAAAGTTTAGAATGAAGATCTACTTATAATCACACAACTATGAACTATAGAACATAGTAGAAGCACATACACCTAGCCGACTACCAATTCTAATGCGTGGAGTGAAGATCAAAAGAAGTCTGTAAATCTTGATGTCAAAGCAATGAATGCGCTTTTCTATGCCTTGAACAAAGAAGAATTCAATCGAGTATCAACGGTCAGATCTGCAAATCAAATATAGCAAATTTTACAGGTAACAATTGAAGGTACTAATAAAGTTAAAGAATCTAAAATTTCTGTTCTTATTCACAGGTTTGAACTCTTCAAAATAAAGGAGAACGAAACCATTGCAGAAATGTTTACAAGTTTCAACGACATTACAAATTTCTTTGTAGCCCTTGGAAAGGAATACACTCAACTTAAAACAGTTAGAAAGATTCTTTGTACACTCACATCAAATTGGGAGAAGAAAACTACAGCAATAGAAGAAGCAAATGACCTTTCAATAATGTCAATACAAACCTTATTGGTAATTGAATAGCATATGAAGTTCAACTTGAAGATAGGAAGAATGATGAACAACAACTTCAATCCAAGATGAAAGTACTTACCTTCCATACATCCTCAGATATGGACAATTCAGATGATGATGAAGAGGAGATGACAATGCTCTCAAGAAAATTCAGAAAGTTCTTAAAACAAGGTAAGCTTAAAAAGAATAAAGATACTAATGATAATCCTATTTGTTTTAAGTGTAACAAACCAGGTGACATAAAGAAAGATTGCCCATTGCTATAATTCAAAGGGAATTTCAAGTTCAACAACTTCAACAAAAAGAAGAAAAATTATCAGGCAACTTGGGAGAATAGTGATTCATCTTCCTCAGACGAAGAAGAAGCCACTGAAACTGTCAATGTTTGTTTTATGGCTCAAAAAGATGAGGTACAAGAATATGCTGAATTATTAGATACATTTCATGAATTATATAATGATCTCAAGAAAGAAAAGATTAAAAATAAAGTTTTAACAAAGGAAAAAGAAAGACTCAACAAAGAAAATTCAATTTATATTTCTCAAATGTCTTTCTTAAATTCTCAAAAATTTGACTTTGAAAAAGGTATTTCATCAGGTATTTCATCTTTAAAAAAGGATAATAAGAATTTCTTAAAAGAGAATGTTTTGCTTAAAAGAGAAACTGTTTCTTTAAATTCTAGAAAATCTATTTTAGATAAAGAAATGACAAGTTTCAAAATCAAATATGAAGAAATTTTGAAAATTGTGACAAAATTTAATAAGAGAAAAGAAAATTTAAATGATTTATTGTCTTATCAAAAGATGTCAAATAATCAATTTGGTCTTGGAGTTTCAAAAAATAATGTTAGAAAATCTACACATGTTTATCATAATCCATAAAATTATTTTATGAAAAGAAATACTGATACTATTTCAAAAAGAATTAGGAACAAATATATATGAATTCCTAAAAAATTTAAGTATTGTGGATAAAAATGCTTATATTGCATCATATATACGTCATGTATGTAATTCTTGTGATTATGTTATACTAACAAATGAAAACCAAATTCTAATTGGGTTTGGATTCCAAAAGGCTAATGTTTTGACCTTTTCATGATGGGTACCTTTCAAATGTTTATCTTATAGGGACCTTATATATAAAAAAATGTGAATACTTGATATAAAAATTATTTCAAACATATAATGCATAATATATATCATATATGTATGCTATGATATATTTTTTGCAAGGGGAGAACATTTGTTATCTATATTTATTATAACCTGTTCTATGCAGGGGTGGAACACTTATTTTTGTTATAACCTATTCTCTGCATGGGAAGTTTATCTCTGTAGGGGGAGTTTTTATGCACACAGCTTGTCATCATCAAAAGGGGGAGAATGTTGAAACTTAGATTTTGATGATAATATTTGTGATGCAGATTCATTGGAGCTCTATCTCAAAAGCTAATGCTGAGTTCCAATTGCTCAAGATTATTCAAGAATATTTACTATTTTTGTGTATTTTTTAATAGACTCTTAAAAGCCTTGATCACACACGCAAAATAGTTAGATAGTCGACTTATACCCTTGTCTAGTCGACTAACATATCTTATAGTCGACTTGCTATCTTTTATAGTCGACTAAGTGTCTTCACAGAGAAATATCAGTTCTCTGTTTATTGACTATAAGCAACATTAGTCGACTTGATATTTATACTAGTCGATTAACCCAGACTAAACTTCATATACTAGTCAACTACTCTCACGTCCTAGTCGACTAACTACAGTTTCTAACTGTTATTCAGTTATTGATTTTCTGGTTTTTTATCCAACATTCTGCTTTTTAGTTTTGAGTTGATAACTTCCCTAACTGACCATAAATTTTACGTATAAAAAGAAATGTTGTCCTTGGATGTAATCACCAATTTAAAAATCATAGTTTTCTGTCCAAAACTCTGTTGAAAATTCTGTTTTCCAGAAAACTAGTTTTTACTTTCATTTCTTTACACAATTCCAATTCTATTATGAAGAATTCTGAGAGTTCACCTATAAGAGACCTTGATCACGATCACATACAAGTTTCAAGGCTTATAAGATACATTGTAATCATTCAAAGAAAAGAGTTGTACAAGAGTGTCTTATTGGTATAGAGAAGAGTTATACAAGAGTGTCTTCTTGGTGTAGAGAAGAGTTGTACAAATTTGACAAAAATTATTTTGTCAAGTGGTGTACAAGGAGTTAATTTTAGGGTATATCAAAATCAGGATAAGAAAAATCTCAAGCAGATTGCTTGAGGATTGGACGTAAGTTACGAGGAGCAAATCAGGATAAAATCTCTCGTGTTTAAGTTTGCATTTTTCTGAGATTTATTCTGTGAATTTTCCTTACAAGTATTTTTATTAAACGCTATTCATCTTTGTTTTAATGTTTGTGTTGCCAATTTTTATAAATCCTACATTGGCAACCACAATCATGTATGGTAAGGTGACCTCAGATTTAGAAGATGTCAGGAGATACTATAGAACAACAAGCTGATGAATAAGACAGATTCTACAAAGAAGACCTCAGGATTGTTTGTCAAGGGCCAGAGAGAAAAATTAAAGAGTAGGAGACCTAAAAGAGATCTAGAGGCTTCTAACAGTTTCTCTTGTTACTTATGCAAGAAATTAAGGTACATCAAGAAAAATTGTATGAAATACAAGGAAATGCAGAAGAGAAAAGGCGGCAAAAATTCTGATGGATGAGTACCAGTAAAAAGTCAGATTAAATCGGAGTTGTCGAAAAATCAGATGAGTATTCATTTGATGTCTTGACAGCTGAGTAAGAAAAAGAAAATACTCAGATGTTTGGTTACTTAACTCGGGTGCACGTACCACATGTGCCCAAAAAGGGACTTGTTCAGTACTTACAAGTCTTATGATGGAGGTTGTGTCCTGATGGGAAATGATATCGTGTGTAAGACTTTTGGCATTGGTCACATCTGTGTGAGGAGTTTGATGGACAGATTCGAACCCTCACGGACGTTCGACACGTTTCGGATTTAAAGAAGAATCTTCTCTTGTTGGGAGTTTTGAAAGCTCGAGGGTACAAGTTTTCTGGTTTAGATGGAGGAATCAAAGTTACTAAAGGCTTCATGACAATTCTCAAAGGAGAACGGACAGCAAACTTGTACAAGTTGACAGGAAATATTATTGTTAGTGATGCTTCAGTAGCAACAGAGAATGAGGATAATGCAAGACTTTAGCACATGTGTCTTGAACACATGAGCGAGCGAGGTCTTCAAGCCCCACATAAAAGGAGTGCTCTACCAGATATCAAATATTGCAAACTTGATCTTTGAAAATTTTGCATTATGTGTAGGCAACGTAGAGTAGCTTTTTCTACATCTCAGCACAAAACAAAGGGCTTACTAGATCTCATACACACGGATGTGTGAGGGCCTTCGCCAGTATCATCCATTGGGGGCGCTAGGTATTATGTTACTTTCATAGATAATTTTTAAAGAAAAGTTTGGTTATACTTCTTGAAGTAAAAATCAGAAGTATTTCAGAAGTTCAAAGAATGGAAAATAATGGTGAAAAATCAGACAGGGCGGAAGATGAAAGTCTTAAGGTCCGACAATAGAGGCGAGTATACCTCCAAAGAAATTGAAGACTACTTAGCAAGCAAGTGCATCAAACACCAGTTAAGTATTGCAGGGCAACCAGAACAAAATAGAGTAACAGAGTGCATGTATCGGACACTTACAGAGCGTGCCCGCAATCTGAGATTACAGACTGACTTGTCAGAAGGATTTTGGGCAGAGGTGGTGAATCATGCAAGTTATCTGGTAAATATGTCACCATCAACAGCTATTGATCTTCAGATCCCAAAGGATATATGGCGAGGAAAGTCTGTGGACTATTCAACCTTACAGATTTTCGGTTGCCAGGCATATGTTTGGTTGATAGTCAGAAAAGAAACAAACTAGAGTTCAAGTCTAAGAAGCGTATCTTTATTGAGTTTACCAAAGAGGTCAAGAGTTTCAGACTTTGGGATCCCGAGAAAAGGAGCAACTTTACCAGCAGAGATATGATCTTTGATGAAGAATCAATGTTGCAAAAGAAGTCACAGAAGGAGGATAAAGCATGAGCTGGAGCTTCAAACAGCTTGGCAGACAATCAGGAAAAAGAAGTTAAATTCTCAGAGAGCCCTAAAAGGCCTGAAGGGTCAGAAGAGGACTCCTCATATTTAGATGGAGACAAATAGGAGGCTACTCAAGAGCAACCTAGACCGTTGAGGTGGTCAATCAGAGTTATGGTGCCACCAACAAGATATGGTTGGGATAATGATCATGTCTCTTTCGCATTAGTAACAAAAACAGGGGATCCTAGTAGTTACAGGAAAGCAATCGAAGCAGATGACCACCGCAAGTGGATTACAGCCATGGAGCAAGAGATTGAGTCTTTGAATAGAAACCAAACATGGGCATTAGTCGATCTTCCAAAGGACTCCAAGGCAATGGTTGTAGATGGGTCTTTCACAAGAAAGACAATGAGCAGTACAAGGCAAAGTTAGTTGCCACAGGATATGCTCAGAAGAAGGGTATTGATTATAATGAGATCTTCTCTGTTGTAGTCAAGCATACATCTATTCGGATGTTATTGGCGATTGTTGCTCGTTTGATCTAGAATTGGAGCAGATGAATATTAAAACAGCGTTTCTGCATGGTGAGCTGGAGGAGAAGACATACACGAAATAACCTAAAGGTTATATTTAGGAAGGTAAAGAAAATAAGATGTGTCTTCTAAAAAGGCCTTATATGGACTTAAGAAGTCACCCAGGCAGTGATACAAATAGTTCGACTATTTCATAATCAAGGCCAAATACAACCGATGTGAGTATGATAGTTATATCTATTTTAAGTAGAGTGATAATCTAACATATTTGTTGTTATATGTGGATGATATGCTAATTGCTGCGGAAAACAAGACACATGTTCAAAAGCTTAAAGCTCAAGAAGAAATTTGATATGAAGAATTTAGGAGAAACTAAGAAGATCTTAAGTATGGAGATCACTCGAGACAGAAGCTTAGGAAGACTTTGGTTATCCCAGGAGAACTATGTTCTCAAGGTGTTGGAAAGATTCAGCATGGCAGAGTAAGACCAGTCACCACTCCTTTAGTAGGTCACTTCAAATTATCCTCCAAGTAATGTCCACAATCACCAGAAGAAGAGGAGGAGATGTCTCGAGCACCATATACTAGTGCGGTAGGATCACTCATGTATGTTATGGTCTATACTAGGCCTGACTTAACCTATGCAATTAGTACAGCAAGTCGGTTCATGTCATATTCAGGAAAGCAACATTGGGAAGCAGTAAAGTGGGTGCTACAATATCTGCGAGAGACTGCGAAACTAGGCTTGGTGTTTCAGAGATTGAAAATAGGAAAGACTGGGTCACTACAAGGTTATGTTGATGCAGATTATGCAGGAGATCTTGATCAGTGAAGATCTACGATGGGCTATGTGTTCACAGTAGTTGAGTGCATCATTAGTTGGAAGGCAGAGTTGCAAGATATAATTGTGTTGGCCCAAAGGCTCATCACTCTAGTTTTGATGATGATTAACTCATATAGTTATATTACTAATGATCTTTTGCTTATTCAGTTTCAGATATTTGATCAAAATCTTAGTAGGTGTGTTTAGCTTCAACAAAAGATTCAAAGTCAAGTTTTGAAGCTAGTATGTGTTGATTCAAGAGCTCGTGCATCAAGATCGCATCAAGTACTCAAGAGGAGTTTAGCTCATTGGATCAAGATTTAGACCAAGTTAAGAAGAAGAAGATTTTCAAGAAGACTTGAGTTTTGTTTGTAAGTTTTAAGATTTGTTTTTAGATAAAATGTAAAGGATAATTAGTTGTGGATTGCTCAAGCTCATATACACACACATAAAAAATTTATATATATTTTAGAAAATACTGTTTTGATTTTTGAGCTTCAAAGTATACATGTGTTTTGAGTTTTGTATTTATCAAAATTTATTTTAGAGCTTATTGTCAAAAACATAGATATTTCATCTTATATGCATATTGGATCATATCGATACACACTAAGCTGCAAAAGTGTTTAAAATATCTTATTTATGTATTTGAAGAAATTTTGAAAAAATTATTTTTCAATTTGGAGATTGATTTTGAAAAATGCAGATTCTTATTTAAGGCAAAATTTCCATATTACAAAAATAGCTCAAAAGTTTATAATATGTGTTGATTTTTTATCACACATATTTGTACTTCAAAGTATTTTAATGAACTTATTTTGTGAAATTTATGAGAATTTATGAGATTTTATTAGAATTAAAAAGACCAAGTTTTAATCCTAAAAGATTTCAGACCAGGCATTCTGCCGGTCGATTGGGCGGTCGACTGAGCCAGAAGTCGGTCGACCGGACGGTCGACTGATATGCACAAAATGTGCACGGCCATTTGGCTAGTGGGGCGGTCAACCGTCCAGAGAGCTTTGCTCTCTGGATCTGACCCTGGTCAATCGCCTAGAGAGCTTTGCTCTCTGGATCTGGCCCCGGTCGACCAGTAGGTCTAAGCCCAGGCACGGTCGACCGGACGGTCGACCAGCAGGCTACAATGGTCAGAAATTTGAACGTTGGCCGGTCGACCGGCCGGCCGGCCGACAGCAGGATCTACTGCTGACTTTGACCCCAACAGCTAGTTTTTGGAGCCTATTTATATGGGGTTGTTTTGTGCTGTTTAACATAAGATTTTGAGTAAGTTTTCAAGCTAGTTTTTCTCATCTCTTTCAGAGCTTTTCTCCACTTATTTTAAGACTAATACTTCCATATCAAAAGAAGAGTTTTCAAGAGTATTTTCAAAAGTAATTTCTTGAGTTTTTCACCATATCTCTATCCTAGTTTTTCTCATACATACTTGAATTTTTCATTGCTAATCTATAGGAGCTTTGTTGTGAAAATTGTTTTTGTGATCAAGAGAAGTGATCACAAGTTTACATCCTTGTATTGTGAAGTGTTGTAGAGGTTGTGGTCTCAGTGAAGAAGAGTTTTGTGGTGATCAAGTAAAGTGATCACCAAGTGTTCTGACGTGTGATTGGAGGAGTTGTAAGAGGTACAGCCTCAACAAGCTAGTGTGCTTGCATGTGTTGTTCTTGCGAGAACAAGTGAGGGACTTGCGGGTCCAAGGGTTCTAGTGTGAACTCGTTGTAGGTGTTGCGATACCGAGTGATCCAGTGAGATCGATTCTAGTGGAAATCCTTCATTGTGTTGAAGGCAGGGACGTAGAGCAAGGGTGCTCGAATCTCGAAACAGTTCTCCTGTATTTACGATTGCTCTCTCTATCCCTCACTTGTGTTTATATCTTACTTATGCTTATATTGCTTATCTCTTTATATTCTTGATATACTTGTGTTTAATTGTTATATACTTGGGATTGTTTGCTCACACTTGTATTCAACCAAGAGAGCCATAGTGACACCTCAACTCTTAATGTAGAGGAATCTTAAGGATATAGTTCAGAGCCCTGCACTAAGAATTCAGCTACACTCTTGTGTTATACTTAGTGCGTTAGCTGTATAGTTTTAGTTTGCATTAATAGTTTTAATTCCGCATTTGTTTTACATTAGATTAGCTAGTCACATATTCACCACCCTCTAGGTGACCTACAAGTGGTATCAGAGCTTGATACTCTTGTTTTGGATCTAACAACCTTGAGTTAAAGATCCTATTTTTAGCTAATCACTATATTTGTTTACACACACATATAGATTTCATGACACCTCCTATGTTTGACATTCTTAACATCCAAATTTAGAAAGTTAAGATGTCCATGTACCTCAAAACCCTAGGGATTCATATTTATCTTGCCACTATTAAAAATTCATATTATTTAAATGGCAAACATCTTGAGGCTAATGCAAAAGTCATCCATGCTTTAAAGAGTACCCTAAATGATGATTATTTATGTAGGGTTGCTAACTTTGATTCAGCTTTTGTAGTATAGAACACTCTAGTCTCCCTTAGTGAACAAAAGCAATATTATGTGAGGAGTGACTTGGGTGATGGAAGTGATGCTTCAAATGTATGCTACATGGTCCAAGGGGATAACCCCCTTAAGGTAAATTCTGAATCCGAGCTTGATGAGGATGTTGACATGCCATATGATGAGCTTGCTTTATTTTGTCAACAACTTCTTGAAAAATATTATTTGTTTAAAAAGGATAATAAAAGATTGAAAAATAAATATGATTCCATTTTAAAAGAAAAAGATTCTTTTTAAAATAAATTTGAATGTGTTTCAAAAGAAAATGAATTTTTGAAAAAGGAGAATATTTCCTTATCTTCTAAACTAAATGATATTTGTGAAGGAAATAATTCTTTGAAAAATAAAATTATTTTGGTGGAAAAGGAAAAAAAGATTGTCTTGAAAGAAAATAACTCTTTGAAAAAAAAAATTGTTTCAAAAGAAAAAGAAAACATTTCTAAAAAGAAAAAGATTAATTCTTGCCATATCTTTCATGCTAATAATGTTGATCCTTACCATGTTTTTCATGCTACTATTGATAAAAATGACATTCATGTTTTGAAAAATAGAATTGATTGTTTGAGCTCAACTTTGAGCAATTGTGCATTTAACCATTCTAAATTGGAAACCTTATTTCAAAAGAAACAAGCTCCACATGTTCATGTACATAACCCACGGTATGTATATGCACACTATGCTCACGTTCACACCACTCATATGCATGCTAGAGTGTACAAATGTACACATTGCAGTCGCAAAGACCATTTAGCAAAATTTTTTTGATAAGATAAATCATATAAATTTTACAAATAAAAATATTTGGGTTTCTTATGATACTAACCCCCGTGGACCCAAAATAATAGGTAGAAAATTCCCACTTCTTATATTTGATGTAGGTGTGGGCTCTCACATGACGTGAGAGGGTTGGTGCCTTGATGGTAGATGCGGTTGAGCAAGATAGACATACCTTATTGATGCATCTCTATCAAGGAAGTTTGATAGGAGGACCATCATGGTTTAAAGATCTAGAGATAAGCCCTATTGGTTTTGATAGCTATCTCTAACTCCCATTTTTATTTACATGCTTTAATATAAATGTTTTTAGCATATCTTGATTTCAATGCTCAATATATTAATTGATCATGTTTTATGCTTCATGTGGTGATTACTTGTTTAGATGTAGTTTTCATTAAAACCTGTGTTTATACTTAAGTAGTGAGCTACACTTAATTATTATATGTTTGTGTCTCATTGCTCATTTGTATTCATTACATGTACATGTAGAACCTAGTTTTGATGATTCTCTCATTTACACTTGTTTTTCCTATTTTTATAAATGTTTTGCTTCACATATATGTTATATTTATGTAAAGTTAATAAATATACACCCTTGAGTCACTTGCCTTCATGCAAATTCTATTATGGACTCGTCTGTGTTTGGAATATGTATGTATATTTTTAGTTTTGATAGAACATACATATACCTTGAAGTTTTATTTAGTTTTAATTTTATATGTGTGTGTGTGTATGATTTTCATATGTTTAATGTTATAAGCTTTATTGATTATCTTCATGAATGAGCTATTTACATGATTCTTGTGCACTCACATTTCTTTATTTACTCATGAATTTGTTTCATGAGCACATTTTTGAGCTTTATAGATTCCGAGTGACAACTCTTGTGTATTCAGCATGCTTCATGGGATATATGATTTGGATTCAAGTTTTGAAGGATTTTTAACTAATTTTTCAAAAATTACTTTAACTAGTTATTTGTTCTTCACTTGGTAGTGTTTTCAAATCTATAATTATTTTTAAATTCTATTTTTGAAAACTTCTACCCTTTAAAGGGCGGTTGGTTGGGCGAGCATACCTTGTATGCTCTTATTGAAAATTCATTTAAACATGTGCATGCATAAGGTGATAGGTATGAGTTATACACATGATCTTCGTGATATTTTTTTTGTATACTCATATGTGTTTCTTATATATGTATGCTTCAAATTTCAAATAATATCAATTTCAATTGGTATTTTCATTTTCATACATATATATGATTTGATTGTGCTTACAATATCTTTACATTCTTAAGCACAAATTATATTTATGCTAAACTTGACTTAATTTTAAATGTTAATTGATTTCATAATAAGCTTATGCATTATTTTCAATTTGTATTTCAATTGGTATTTATTTGATATTAAAATGTACTTCATATTTTACATTTCAATTGGTACCTTAAAATTTTGTTTATTTACAAGTGGTACCAACTCTTTGTTTTGTCAACTACAATTTGATTTCATTGATATCAAAAATTTATTTTATTGACATAAGAAATTTCAAATTTTGAAAATTTGTTTTAAAAAGTGATCTACAAGTGGTATCAAAATTTCAAAATTATCAAAAATTTTCTTTCAAAATGTTTTGATATGTATTGCCTATATGTAATAGGAGCTTAACATCTTCTCTTTATATAAATTCATGTTGAGTGTATCTTATATTGAGGAGCTTAACATCTCTTCTTTATGTAGTACACGTGTGTGGAGAGCTTAACATTTTCGCTTATACATTGTATATTATGTTTTATGTGAGTTGGGGTCTTGTTATCCCTTCTTCATGTAATGTATATATGCAGGGGGAGCTAACTTTACGTCTCTCTTCTTCATGAATGCATATCGCATATACATCTTTATTGTTTGATTGTCTTCACCCCTTTGTTGATAAATTGACAAAAAGGGAAGAAGAATTTTGAGAGTTTATATATGTATGTTTATTTTCTTATTTATGCATATATGTTTTATTTAGGTTATGAGTCTTTATTGAATATCTTTATTGTTTATTGCTATGCATGAGTTAAGGGGGAGCTTCTATGAAGCTTATCTTTAATCCATGCATATATAACTCCATGAGTTTTATCATCATCAAAAGGGGGAGATTGTTGGCCCAAAGGCCCATCACTCTAGTTTGATGATGATTAACTCATGTAGTTATAGTACTAATGATCTTATATTTATTCAGTTTCAGATATTTGATCAAGATCTTAGTAGGTGTTTAGCTTCAACAAAAGATTCGAAGTCAAGTTTTGAAGCTAGCACGTGTTGATTCAAGAGCTCGCGTATCAAGATCACATCAAGTACTCAAGAGGAGTCTAGCTCATTGGATGAAGTTTGGACCAAGTCAAGAAGAAGAAGAAGATTTTCAAGAGAAGATTTTCAAGAAGACTTGAGTCTTTTTTGTAAGTGTTAAGATTTGTTTTTAGATAAAATGTAAAGGATAGATTAGTTGTGGATTGCTCAAGCTCATATACACACACACACACAAAATTTATATGTGTTTTAGAAACGTCGTTTTAGTTTTTGAGCTTCAAAGTATACATGTGTTTTGAGTTTTATATTTATCAAAACTTATTTTAGAACTTATTGTCAAACACATAGATATTTCATCTTATATGTGTATTGGATCATATCCATATACACTTAGCTTCAAAAGTATTTATAATGTCTTGTTTTTGTATTTGGAGAAGTTTTGAAAAATCGTTTTTCAATTTGGAGATTGATTTTGAAAAATACAGATTTTTGTTTAAGGCAAAATTCTATATTACAAAAATGGTTTAAAATGTTTGTAATATGTGTTGATTTTTTATCACACATATTTGTGCTTCAAAGTATTTCAATGAACTTATTTTTGTGAAATTATGAGAATTTATAGGATTTTATTAGAATTAAAAAGATCAAGTTTTAATCCCAAAAGATTTCAGATAGGCCTTCTGCCGGTCAACCGGGCGGTCGACTTATATGCACAAAACGTACACGGTCATTTGGCTAGTAGGCAGGTCGACCGGGCGGTCGACCGGCCAGAGAGTTTTGCTCTCTGGATCTGGCCCCGGTCGACCGGGCGGTCGACCGATAGGTCTAAGCCCGAGCACGGTCGACCGGGCAGTCGACTGGTAGGCTGCAACGGTCAGAAATTTGACCGTTGGCCGGTCGACCGATAGCAGGATCTGTTGCTGACTTTGACCCCAACGGCTAGTTTTTGTAGCCTATTCATATGGGGCTGTTTTGGGCTGTTTAACATAAGATTTTGAGTGGATTTTTAAGCTAGTTTTTTCCATCTCTTTCAGAGGTTTTCTCCATTTGTTTTAGGGCTAATCTTCCATATCAAAAGGAGAGTTTTCAAGAGTGTTTTCAAAAGTGATTTCTTGAGTTTTTCACCATATCTCTATCCTAGTTTTTCTCACACATACTTGAGCTTTCCATTGCTAAATCCGTTCAATAGGAGCTTTGTTGTGAGAGTTATTTTGTGATCAAGAGAAGTGATCACAAGTTTACATCCTTGTATTGTGAAGTGTTGTAGAGGTTGTGGCCTTAGTGAAGAAGAGTTTTGTGGTAATCAAGTGAAGTGATCACCTAGTGTTCTGACGTGTGGTTAGAGGAGTTGTAAGAGGTGCGGCATCGGCAAGCTAGTGTGCTTGCATATATTGTTCTTGCGGGAACAAGTGAGGGACTTGTGGGTCCAAAGGTTCTGGTGTAAACTCATTTAGGTGTTGCGGCACCGAGTGATCTAATGGGATCGATTCTAATATAAATTCTTCATTGTGTTAAAGGCGGGGACATAGAGCAAGGGTGCTCGAACCTCAAATAATTCTCTCGTGTTTGCGATTGCTCTCTCTATCTCTCACTTATGTTTATATCTTACTTATGCTTATATTGCTTATCTCTTTATATGCTTGATATACTTGTGCTTAATTGTTATATGTTTGGGATTGTTTGCTCACACTTGTATTCAACCAAGAGAGTCATAGTGACATCTCAACTCTTAATCTAGAGGAATCTTGAGAAGATAGTCCAGAGCCCTTCATTGAGAATTCGGTTACACTCTTGTGTTATACTTAGTGTGTTAACTTTATAGTTTTAATTTGCATTAATAGTTTTAATTCTGCATTTGTTTTGCATTAGATTAGCTAGTTACTTTCACCCCCCTCTAGGTGACAAATTGCTATTTCAACGACAGAAGCGGAGTACATGGCTGCAGTTGAGACACAAAGGAAGCTTTGTGGTTGCGAGAATTGGTTGAGACACTTAGTATCATACAGGATTCAGTTCGAGTTTATTGTAATGGCCAGAGTGCGATTCATCTCACTAAGGATCATAGGTATTAAAAGTAGACGAAGCATATTGATGTGAGGTATCATAAGATACGTCAGTGGGTCATGGATGATAAGTTGGTCGATTTGATAAAGTTCAGCATGAAGAAGAATCCAGCAGATATGATAACGAAGACCATTCCGGTGGAGAGTTCAGAGCATTTATGAACTTCATCAAGATCATGTGAAGTCACAGAAAAGGGGAGAAAGGAAAGCAAATGAAGTAGAGGCCAATTTCTACGGAGGAACTCAATGAACATGAGTCAAGGTGAAGATTGTTAATATTTGGAGTGCTTCATATTCAATGGAGAAGAACTCAGGATCTGGCAGTTTTCTAATAGGATTTGTCCTTATATTCATTGGAGAAGAATTCAGATTTTGGTAGTTTTCTAATACAGATCTGTCTCCTGTTTTGATTTGAATATGAGTTTTCTAGTTCTCTGAGGAGGTGCTGATTTGGATTCATATTGGACTACGATCATCCTAGTTGCCTATATAAACCCCATGGGGTGACTTTTGAAGGTGTGTCAAGAATTCAAGAGAAATTGTGCTTTCCACCATTGAGAGTTGTGAGAGAGATCCCATTGTAACTCTTGCATTTTCTTCTCTATTTTCAATAATGATTTCTCCCTTCCTCCCCGTGGACGTAGGCACATTGCCGAACCATATTAAATCTTATGTTCCTCGGTTGTGTGATGATTGCTTCTAGTGGTAGATTTCTACGCTTCCGCTTCCGATGCTAAGTCTTCAACTCGGTGTTTTTTTGTTATTTGGTCGGTGTTAAATCATCAAAAAATAGTATTAGAGCCATGCCCCGAACTTAGTGGTGTGTGTGGTGATGTTCGATCCCCTAGGGCGCAGCAGAAGGCGCAGTGGGCCCCAGTTAAGCTGGTCTATAAAGATTGAGCTCTCGAGGGAGGTAATCATACACTGCGTGCTTCATGTAAGACATGTTGTCCAACACAGTGAAGGGGAATGCTCCAAGTGCTTCATGTAAGACGTGTTGCCATCCAACACAGTAAAGAGAAGTGATTTCGATTGAACACATGATTTTCTCGGATGAGGAGTCAGGAAGATCAGCTTGTAGGGAGGCTCGAATTCTTTGTTTGAGGGGGGATAAAACTTGTTCAATTCTCAAGGCCATGTAGATCTAGTTGAGCTCTCTAGATTGGCAGCAGAGCCCTGCTTCACGTAAAGCGTGTGTTGTAACGCAGTGAAGAGAATCTCGATCTCGATTAAGCATATGTCTTTCAGGTGTGAAGATGGTCTTCCAGGTGTGAGGATGACTTACATGGAGATTCTTTGTTCAAGAAGGGGATTGTTGGGATTTGGGTCGAACAAATAGTCCTACATCTAGACATAGGGATGGTGTTGGGTTTATAAAGATTTGGGTTACTCTTCCTAGAAGACTAGTCTTTTGGGATGGTACCCCGAGTTCTTACAGGGAGGCTCGAACTCTTTATTTGAGGGAGGATAAAACCTGTTCAATTCTTAGGGCGCAAAAAAGCACAATAAAGTCCCTGTAGAGCTAGTTGAGCTCTCGAAATTGACAACGGAGCCCTGCTTCATGTATGAAGAGGATCTTGATCTCGATTGACCATATATCTTTCAGGTGCGAAGATGGTCTTTTAGGTGTGAAGATGAGCTTACAGGGAGACTCTTTGTTCGAGAGGGGGATTGTTGGGATTTAGGTCAAACAAATAGTCTCACATCGGCTAGACATGGGAATGGTCTTAGTTTTATAAGGATTTAGGCTACTCCACCCAAAAAGCTAGTCTTTTGGGATGGTGCCCAAGTCCTTACACTTTTATAGGCTTCAAAAAATACTTACAAAAATACCAACTATCTACTGTAATATCATAAATAAATGACAATAAAGTAATGCATATATGACTCTTTAACTTCTCCAATTCATGGTGACTATTTCTTTTCTCTAATGATGATGTTCACAATTTATGATGACTTTTTGACTTCTCCACTAATGTCATAAATCACATTTTATGATGACTTTTCAACTTCTCCACTAATGCCATAAATCACATTCATTTTGATGACTTTTCAACCTCTCCACAATGTCATGAATCACATTCATTTTGATTTATAATTTCAATATGCCCCTTCAAATCAAAATGTCTTTATGCCAAGCATGTCTCTTAGCCTCATGAAAATTTCGCTTGATAATGGCTTAGTGAATATATCTGCAATTTGTTCAATAGCATGAAAATGTTGGAGCTTTATAGTCATCTCTTTCACATGATCTCGAAGAAAGTAGAACCGAGTATCGATATGCTTTCTTCTTCCATGATGCACTGGGTTCTTTGCAAGTTGGATGGCTGATTAGTTGTCCACAAATATTAGGTCGATTCTTCTTGTAGATGATCCAACTCCTTTAAAATATTCTGCAACCAAATAGCTTCACATACAGTAGATGAAACTGCCACATACTCTACTTCGTTTGAAGATAAGGCCACCACTCCTTGCTTCTTTGAGGCTCATGAAAATGCAATTGACCCAAGATAGAAGACATAACCAGTGTTGCTTTTTCTCTCATCTTGGTCACCTCTTCAGTCGCTATTTGAATAGCCTTCTAACTCTATAGTTTCACCATAAGTATAAAATAGATCAAGATTGAGTGTGCCTTTGATTTACCTTAGAATTCTCTTCACAGCTAGCGAATAAGACTCCTTTGTTTCTCCATATAGCAACTCACAAGTCCGACTCCATAAATGATATCGGATCATGTGATCGTCAAGTACCTTAGTCTACCAACTCGATTCTTGAAGAGAATCGAGTCTACATAATTCTATTTTCTTCTCTTGATGCTTCATTCCTGTAGCTATTGGAGTGTTCATCGGGTTACAGTTACTCATCTTGAATTTCTCCAAGATCTCCTTCATGTACTTCTTTTAAGATATAAATATCTCATCTTGCTGCTGCTTCATTTCGATGCCAAGAAAAATAGGACGTCAATTCACTATCTGTCATCTCAAATTCATTGAACATCACCGCTTTGAATTCAGCAAGCATCTCGACGCTACTTCCTGTGTATAACAGATCATCAACATAAGATAAATTATTAGAAATTCGCTTTGATGGCTCCTCTTCATGCAGATGGCATGCTCATAGGGACATTTGGTGAAGCCATTTTGATGAAGATAGCCATCAATTCAGGCATTCCACGCCCGTGGTGCCTGCTTTAAGTTGTACAAGTTTTCTCAGGTGATATACTTTGTCTTCTTGCCCTTTTATCAAAAACCTTCTAGTTGTTGTACATACACCTATTCTTCAAGAATACCATTAAGAAAACCTGACTTGACATCTAAATGATATATATTCCACGTGTGATGAGCTGCAAGTGAAATTAATAGTCTCATCATGTCCAATTGAGCAACTGGTGCAAAGACTTCTTCATAATCGATGTCGTACTTTTGTTTGTAGCCTTTCGCTACAAGCCTTGTCTTGTACCAATCAACTTTACCATCTGCTATGTGTTTGATCTTGTATACACATTTGTAACACCCCGCCCCACTGGGTATGGAGACGCTACTGCAATGTACAAACGCAGGGCAAAATACCCTCACACACGTACGCTATGCAAATCAGTATAGTCAGGAATCAGAGTACGGAAGCACAGTATAATGTACATTCCAATATTACCGTCCAAATACAATATTATCACAGCATGTGATCCAATATTACATAAATATTACATCACTGGATCGTACAAAAATATGAATTACGGAAGATTTACATGATATGATACTGGTAGATGCTCACGAGCGAAAAAGGAATCTCGAAAGCTTGACCAAGAAAATGAATCAGGAGGATCTGCTACTAGGTCTCCAAGCCTATGTTAGGTTCCAATTCTGGGACCTGTGGGTTATGGGTCCACCACTCTTCCGCTGCGCACTCCAAGCACTCTGATCGGCAACATGAACTTCATCAATGTCCAAACTCCAGAATCTGGACATGTAGGTTCAGGGTTGTCAGAATGCAACCCAACGAGTACATAAGAATGCCAAGTGGTGTGCATAAAAGCAAATACATATGTACAGAAAATAAATGGTATTATGTGAAAATATGTTTATGTATGCATGAAATCATATTTAAATTATATCAATGAAAGCATATGTTATTCATTAACTGTACATGTATAATGTAAATGTAGGCAAAACTAATTGTATAAACTTAATCTCTGGATCCTTGAGATTAGTACGTAGTGGGGATAATCCAAAAAAGAATACTCTCATCTATATAACATGTACCTCACTTCACCATCAAATGGGTGTATACAACCAAAATTGTTGATCAGTAAATATGTCAGTATATCTGTGATCTGTAGTTTCAGTTTTCTGTCAGTAGTGTTCCAATTTCAGGAGTATCATTTATGTTTGAAATTCTTGTATAGGTAAATGTCAGGATAACTTAATTATATAACAATAATAATAATTAGTATCGGTTGTTATTATAATCATTCCCCTCCAATGTCCCATACCACTAGCAGCTCATATTGGAGTTCGTATTTCCAGCAGAACACATCCGGATTCTGATATATGAATACCATTGTCCAAACGTGAGAGTGACCAAATAACATTCGCTCCTGACATTATTATTATTAGATAATTAAGCTATGTTAGGTGTCAAGTAAAGTATAGTATTTGATATTATACAATAATGAATATCAGTACCGCATGGTATTTTAATCAACTCCCTACCAGTGTTACCCAACACTGGCAGTTCAAATCAAAGTAATACCAATATATAAACCCTGATAGAACTTACTTGGATCTGCTATGGGCATAACAGAATCTGAATAAAAGAGAGACCAAAGATCACATGTTCCTAATATCATTACTGTTGGGTTGTTACATTCTTATTGTTCATCTGATCCATATGTCTCGGCATGTGTTTCCGAGAAACATACATCTATATATAAATAAGAGAGTTAGCTTGAAAACTGATGGGGATCAATTGTATCAGGTTCATAATCGGCCCATGCATACCCAGGATAACAGCCTCAAGAAATCTAGGTTTGGCTCCCAGAATCGGCCACTATGCCGTAACAGTAACAGGAATGGATCAGGTCAGGGGTGCCAGTTCACCCCAACTGGTCCTCTGTGGCCTCAGATAGATCTGGAACAGTAGTCAACATCGAACCATTATGAAGCCGTACATATTGATGTACCAGTTTCCCCCGTCCCCAGTGTATGTTGAGTGTCTTATTATTACAGTTTGTCAGTGTACAGTTCAGTATCTTATGATAACCGTTTACGGGAATCTTCAGGGGTTCAATAATCAGTAGTACAGTAATCAGTGACAATGTGAAATTCTAGAGGAGGTCCCCGTAGATTCAAAAGGTGGCCCCCACCACAAAGATGTATGATGTGCACTTTGTTTCACGTAGCACTTAGTTCCACACATTATATCAGCGACATGATTTAGAGTAAGTCTCCGTAAATCAGAAATCATGATTATATCCAGTTAGGAATTACAGTACCAAGTCTGAAATCAGTGTAATGTAATAGATCAGGAGTTGTGGTACTGTTTAGTAATTAGTATATGTTTTGCAGTCAGTATCCGTATATCAGGTGTAATGTCAATATTAGTAGTCAGTATCAATACAAGTAATATCGGTATCAGTATCCAGTCAATAGTAATAAAGTAGCACTACAGTTATGCACATACAAACAAAGCAATGCTGGGGCACATATAGCGAACAGTGTTTAATCACTAAAGCACTAGGCAGAGCTACAAGAAGGACTCGACTTAGGCGGCGAGTCTAAAATCTAGCGAAATTTTGCCTTAATGAGTTTAGTGAATAAAGTATTGAGCACTAGATACACCTATCAGACATTGCTAGAACGGAGCTAAGCCATTAATAAACCTCAGAGAGGTTAAGCCCGAAGACTGTAGTATAAACCGCATAGCGGTTAAGCCCGAAGGCTGTTTAAGTACCTGCAGAAGATGTTAGTACCACACACAGGCAATCAGTAATATAATATAATCATAAATACAGTCACAGGCATTGTGCTTCTGACTTAAGTACCCTCTGCCCCCAGTCACCACAAAACCCAAAGGTAATGAGTGGGTGACCTGCAAAGTGGTCTTTCAGATGATATTTTAGAACGGATAGAGCATTCGAGACATAGAAACCTCTATCCAGCTATCACGAAACCTTAATGGTAGTGTGGGCAGTGACAATGGCCTTTTGCCCTTGGATAACCCAGAAGGGCCTCTCGAGACAGCCAACCCTGAAGGAAATTTTGTCCCGAGGGTCTTCTCCTGTAACCTGCAAGACTGTTAGTCCTAAAATATAATAATTTTAGGAAATTCATATTAATTTTAAAAATACAGAAAATTTCTAAAAATATAAATAAAATTCTTAAATACACAGTAAATTCATGAAAATACATAGATAAATTCTAAATACACAGAATAATTCTAAAAATATACAGAAACTTCTTAAAATGCAGGAAATTCATAAAAATGCCTGAAAATTTTTTAAAAATTATAGAAAAATTTTAGAAATACCCAGAACATGAAATATGCATGCATGTCTACAAATAAATGTGTACAAGTGTATATGTGCACATATGTAACAAGGGAATAGTACTCGATTATATCGGGAAAATACCCGATACCACGTGCACGTGTGCACGTGTATGGAAGGAACATGTGTGTGCGTGTGTGCTATCCTATGGCAGGCCGTGAGCACCTAGAGGAGGGGGGAGAGAAAATGAAGAGAGAGGGAGAAATCCCAGAGAGAGAAAATTAGGGTTTTGAATTTGGAGAAGAGAGAAAGAGGTTTTTGGATATGGGATTGGTGGAGTAGGTGGAGTAGATGGGAAAGGCCCCTAGGGCTAGCAGCCTGAGGTAAGGGGGAAGAGAGAGAGGAATTCTAGAGAGAGAAAATGAAAGGAGGAGAGAGAAAGTGAGTTTCTAGGGTTTTGGGAGAGAGGAAAATTTTGGGATGTGGAGGAACACGTGGAGGAGGCTAGGGAGGTGGTCGACCTTCAGGTGGAGGGAGGTGGTGTGGTTTTTTGTAGAGAGAGTGTGGGTTTATAGAGAGAAAATGGTTTTTAGGGCTTTTTTTAGAGAGAAAAATTAGGAAAAGTTATGGATGGCTTAGAGAAGGTGGAGGAGAGGTTATGGTGGTAGTGGAGTGGCTGTAGGAGGTGGTGGTAGAGTGCTATGATTTTTAGAGGACTTTTGGAAGGGTTTTAGTGATTTTTCTAAAGAGAGAATGGTGGAGGGAAAGAGGGGGTTGGCCGGCCATATGTCAAGATAGAGGGGAGAGAATGAGAGGAAGAGGGAGACTTCTAAGAGAAGCCAAGAGCTTGGCTTCTTGAAGAAGCCAAGAAGCTTCTAGAATAATGGAGAAAAGAGGGGAAAAAAAGAAAAAGAATAGGTAAAAGAAAAGGAAAAGAGAATAAAAATGTAAATATTGTTTTGTTAGGGGATTATGTGTAAATGTCTTATGAAAAAATAATATAAAAATAAAAATGAAGAAAATTGAAAAGATATGAATTTAGAGAAGAAAGAAAAGGAAAAAAATACAAGGAGAGAGAAAATATTAAATTAAATAGTTATTTAAAAAGAAAAATAGTGAAATTTGTAGGGTAGAATCCGCACCCATATTCCAGAGTCTCATGTAAAAAATTTGAGTCAAAGGGAGAAAAATACGTACATGAAATGACATGTGTATGATCAAAACGTTAAAAACCGTAAAAGATACGTATTCTGAAATCAAGGTATTACATATTGCCTTGTGATTTGTGAGAGTGTTGTCAACTCTCACGTGTCGTTCTTCTGAATGGCATGAATCCCTCCTTCATTATCGATCTCCAACAATCTTCTCTCTCAGCGTCTTCGAAAGTAAGAGACTCATGATCAGCATATAAGCAGAAGAGATTAGTCCCTCCATCTTCTTCTATCTGCTCATAGATCTCCCTGAGACTTCTCATTTTGATGGAACCTTATTGCACGGAAGATTCGCTACTACTATCTTCCCTAGAAGATGGAGAACCTCTTATAGGAGATGGTGTAGCATGTTGAGGAGATGGTGGTGTAGCTGGTGATGAAACCTCCTGTGGGTGCTCATCAGGTTCATCCACACGGGTTGCTCTTTGACAGTCTCTTCATTGCTTCATCTCCATACTTCTACTTCATTGAAGATAACTTCTCTACTAATCACTAGTTTCTTAGTTACTAGATTGTAGAACTTATATGCCTTCGGCTCCTCACTATATCCAATGAAGATGCATTTTTCATCGCAATCATAGCTTTTTCCTTTTGACTTCTCGTACTTGAGCATATGCAACACACTCAAAAATTCGTAGGTGTGCCACACTAGGTTTGTAACCACTCCATACCTCTTGAAGTGTCTTATTCTTCACTATCTTTATGGGGCAACGGTTGAGAAAGTAAGCTAAGCGCGCCACGGCTTTCGCCTAAAACTGCTTTGGCAGCCCCTTTCTTTGAGCATGGTTCTTGTCATGTTAAGAATTGTGTGATTCTTTCTTTCTCAATGCCACTTTACTGTGGTGTGTAAGCAGTAGTAAACTGTCTCTTTATACCTTATTTCCTATAATATTTTTGAAACAGATTTGAGGTGTACTCACACCCCGATCAGATCAGAGAGTTATTAGCTTGTGGCCACTTACCGTTTCAATAAGGGCTTTAAAATGCTTGAATATAGTAAAGAGAGCAGTTTTTTTTTTTAAGGAATGTACACCCACAATTTTCTACTGAAATCATTAATGAAGGTAATAAAATATCTATTACCTCCTAAAGAGACGGAATCTAGTGGTCCGCTGATGTCAGTGTGAACAAGTTGCAATGGTGCCTCCGCTCTCAATGACTTTCCACTAAGAAAAGAAAGTCATGATTGCTTGCCAACTATGCAACCTTCACAGGTATGACTTAGTGGATCGATTGTTGGTAAATCTCGTACCATGACGGTTGTAGATAGTAACCTCAGGTCGCTGAAATTTAGATGGTCGAAGCGAAGTGCCACCTCCATAACTCATTCTCCACGAGTCCTCGAAAGCACTTCTTAACTTTCTTGTTTAGATGCAAGGGAAACATGTGGTTCCTTGTCATCTTAACACAAGCTATGAGGCCTCTTTTTGTATTTTTCAACCAAAGATAGTTGTTCTTCATATATACTTTATATCCTTTTTGAGTAATTGATCGATGCTGAAAATATATTATTCATGCTAGGAACATAATAAGCATCGTAAATATACTCGGGCTTATTATCTTTTTGATAGATTTTGATCTTCCCTTTGCCTTCAACGGGGAGTTTTGAAAAATCTCTCAAGCTCACACTTCCATGAACTCCTTCTTCGAGTTTCATGAAAAGTTATCTCTTCCCACGCATGTGGTTGCTAGCACCTGAGTCAAGGTACCAAACATCATTCTGAATACTTGAATCATCATGAGCAAGATGAAGAGTAGAGTTATTACCCATATCTTTTGTTGCTTCAGTGAGATAGGTAAGATATTCAATTCTGTGCCAGCAATCCGAAGCAGTGTCTAAATTTTTAACAGTTATAACATTGGATGTCCTCATTGTTTCCACGTCCAAATGTGAAGCTTCCCTGATTGCTTCGTCCTCCGCCTCTGAAGCTTTGGACCTCCACTTGATTTTTAATGATTCATTGTTGGGGACCATGTCCCCTATCTACCACGATCACGACCTCTACTATGTGAGCCTCAATCATTTAGAGACATTTTTTATTGTAATGCTTGTTCCAACACGATGGAACTAGTCTTCTTTTGCATGCGTTGCTCATGAACTTAGATAGATCACAAAAGCTCCTATATTGAGATCTCCTCCAAACTCTTTGACTCCTCAATTGCCACCGTCACGTGCTCAAACTTTGATGTGAGGGATCGAAGCAATTTCTCCATCACTCAGATGTCCTCCATCTTCTTTCCATTTCTCCTCATTTTATTCACAATTAGAAATAATCGTGAACAATAATCGAAGATTTTTTCTTCATCTTTTATTTGAGCGGCTTCAATATCACCCCTCAAAGTTTGGAGGTGAATTCGCTTCACCTGCTCGATTCCTTTGTAGATGGTAGTAAGGATTTTTCATACTTCCTTACTCGTTGCTGCTTCGCAGCTCTCTTGAAGGTAGACTCGTTCAACCCTTGATAGAGTAGAAAACGAGCCTTACTATCCTTTTTTTTTTTTGCTCTCTACGGGCCTTCTTTTCTTCAGCGGTGTAGGGGGCTTCTACCTCCGGTGTGGATTTCTTGCGTCCATCAATGAACAGCTCGCACAACTCTTGAGAACTAAACAAAGTTTTCATTTGAATTGACCAACTCTTATAGTTATCCTTTAATAACTTGAGTACTTGAAGATTGACTAGGTTATTGGTTGACGCCATGAGGAGAAGAGAAAATGGAAGAAAAAATTGAAATGACTTTAATACAAATTGTTGTATATAAGTTTATAGACTAATATACTATAATCTAAAATTTTAATAAAGAATGGATCTAATTCAACTTTTCTTTCTAATTTGCTTGAAAAAATAAAGAAGTACACTAGCCTTTTATAAGCTTCAAAGAAAAAAATTTACAAGAATATCAATTATCTATTTTAATGTTATAAACAAATGATAATAAAGCAATGCATATATGAGTGTTTAACTTTTCCAATTCATAGTGACTCTTTCATTTCTCTAATGATGATGACTCTCTTAATTTCATAATTTATGATGACTTTTTGACTTCTCCACTAATGCCATAAAATACATTTTATGATGACTTTTCAATTTCTCCACTAATGTCATGAATCACGCCCATTTTAATTTATAATTTCAACAAAACTTTATGGTGTGACTTCCGCTTCTCCCTGGCTAGTTACCGATGTGCTTATCTCAGGCTGGTTCAGTGTAGTCTTTGTTTTGTACGCTAGCTTATCTTTCTACACGTATATGTTGTTCCTGTGTCAGCTTGCAAGATAACCACATGCTCAGGAGTCCTATGGGTGACTTTCGTGTGTTAGGCTGCAAGATAATATGTAAGAGAGGATGTCTTGGTTATGTTCCAGTTTGGATAGGTGAGAAAAATTAAAGGTTTTGGGTGTCATGGGCTACATAAGAGAATCTCGACTTATGATCCATGTTTTGTATGATATTACTGATAAGAAATAAGCTTTCAAATATTTATCCTTTTCAATAAGCTTGTCATAATACTCCACTTTCATGTTTGGCAAACTTGATTCACCTTCTCATATTATCCACCACAATTTTCAAATCATTTTTAATTGCCTGCATGAGCTACTTGACTGTTATAATTACCTTTACTGTTTTATCTATTCATTTCACGTAGTTTGAAGTCCCATTTCTTCTTTTTGCAAGTGGTCTTTGCCTCAGATTACATTGGCATATTGCATAATGATGGATGGGTAACCGCCTATAAGTTTTTTTTTTTTTTTTTTTTTAAAAACTAAAGGTGAAAAGTCTACCCTGGTTCGTTAATGAAAAAATAATAAAACTAATACATTCACTTATAGTACATCATAATTCTCTTCTCCAGGGACCAAAAGAAAACTTAGTACAACATAGGTCTCAAATCATAGATCCCATATGAAGCTAGAGACAAGTACGCATAGGCCATAGACCGCATAACAATACAAAACACAAGATGGGCACCTCCCCACGGGGGAGACATCAAGGGACATGCCCACAAAATACATCTGGAGTCACAAAACACAAATCCAGGAGCTCCCCAAAAGTCCATCATGGCCATGCCTCCATATTAAGGGGCATTCAGTGCCTGGTCCTTCTAGAAAAGTGGTCCCAGTCGAATCTTCTTCTTAGAGTCCAACGTATCTGCCCAAAAGGAAACAAGAGTGATGATTTGATATACAATATGATGATAGTCAAAGCCTCCGACACGAAAACAATGATTGTATGGGAGAGAGGAGATAGAGGAGATGGAAGAAGGTAGCACAGAGATCGGATGACAAAGGAGTAAGAAACGGCGCATGGAGCAGGCCAGTTGTACTCCCGGTCAACGTCTCGGTCGACCGGTGGAGGAGGCCGGTCGACCGGCGTGCACGGGCATGCACAAGAAGGAGCGGTCGACCGGCCTCGGTCGACCGACTGAAGTGGCCTCGCTCTCGGGTAGGCGCGGTCGACCGGGCCGGTCGACCGTGGCATGGGTCGGTCGACCGGCCGGTCGACCGACAGGTGCGGCTGAAGTTTCCTTTAGGATTCGAATTCCTTTTCTGATTGGGATTGAATCCAACCTGGGTTTCCATAAATCCAGGGACTCTATGGCTATAAATAGAGGCTAGAGGCCTCATGTATTGTATCCCTGAAAATCCCTAAGAAAAATCCCTTGCCTCCTTCAAGTTCTCTCTTGTAATAGTTGTATTGATTGTTGAATTAATAAGATCTCTCTCTTCCTTACCCCGAGGACATAGTCACGTTGCCAAACCTCGTTAAATTTGTGCGTTGATTGCTTTTCTCTATTGGTTGCTGTTCCTGCTGAGTTGGTTGTTTCTCCGGCTGAATCGAGTCTCTGCCAGTTGGGCGGATTCCTCAAAGAGGTGGTTGTTGTTGTGTCTCTTCTTCCGCGAACCGCTGCGCACAACGAGTGGTGTCGGGGGCACAACAAGTGGTATCAGGGCATCCCAGGTTCGACATGGGATTATCTATTGATTCAAGGGCATCAGTAGCTGTTTGGCGGAGATCGTGTGTCGATCTCAGAGCAGCGTGTGAATATTGCTCGAGGAATCAAGTTGGTGGAGTAGACTGCTTCGGAAACTCTTCGAGGGTTTCGCGTGGAGGTAAAGATCTGTCTTTATCTAGTTTATTTTTTCTAACTCCGTTTGTTTCCACATTGGTTTGAGGAATCAGTTGAGAAAATGGCTGGAGAAAGTACATCGGTGAAATCCATGTATCCACATCCAAGATTTGATGTGGTGAAGTTCAACGGGATGAACAACTTTGGTATGTGGAGGTGTGAGGTTATGGATGCGCTGACGGCATCAAACCTCGAAGACACTCTACGGTTGGAGAAGAAGCGCGCATCAACAACGGAAGAAGATTGGGACAAGATGAACCGTTCAACGTGCGGCTTGATCAGGTCTTATCTGATACAAGACATCAAGTATCAGGTGTTGCATGAGACATCTGCAAGGCAGCTGTGGGAGATCCTGAAAAGAAAGTATCTAATGAAGAGCATAGAATCACGATTGCAGTTGAAGAGTAAGCTCTATGGATTTCAGATGCAAAGAGGATGCTCCGTCAACGAACACTTGAACCGCTACGCGAAGCTTCTTACAGATCTAGTTAATGTGGATGTAGAGACTAGTGAAGAGGATAAGACGGTAATTCTTCTGAGCTCTCTTCCTAGGGAAGAGTATGAGGTACTCTTACTTTTCTCAATGGTAGACAATCCCTTAATTACGATGAGGTGTCTGCTGCACTTGTGAGTTACGAAGTAAGGAAACAGGACCGACTGTCTTTTTCGGGAAGCACAAAAGCAGAGGTATTGGAGGTAAGAGGTAGAAGTTCCAATAGGAAGGGAAGAGACGATCGGGAGAGATCAAAGTCCAGATCAGGCTTCAGAAATCTGAAGAAGAATCAGTGTGTCTTGTGCAAGGAACTAAGACACTGGAAAGCTGAATGCCCGAAGGCCAAAGATAAGAAGGTGAGTCTAAGACTGAGGCAAATCTTGCAAAGGTGATCAGTAATCAAGACAGTACCTCACAGGTAGATGGATCAGACTCGGACTCGTCGGTATTCACTCTCTCTGTTACTACCCCTACTATTTGTAACTCAGATAATACTGAGTGGATCTTGGATAGCAGCACCACCTATCATGTGTGCCCGAACAGGGCCTCATTTTCTATCTTTGAGAAGCTAGATGGATGTTACACGGTCATGGGAGATGACCATCCGTGTAAAATAGAAGGGATGGGTTCAGTCCGTATCAAGATGGATGATGGAATAGTACGAGAATTGAAGGAGGTGAGGTATGTACCTCAACTCAAAAGGAATCTTATCTCTGTCGGTGCTTTGGAAGCATCGGGTCTGGTGATATTTGTTCGAGATGGTTTTCTCAAGATGATCAAAGGCTCGATGGTGGTGATGAAGGGCGTCCGTCGGGACAATCTCTACTACTTGAAGGGTAGTACGGTTACAGGTCGGGTGGAGACTTCTAGTTTTTCAGATAATGGTTGCACAGAGGTCTGGCAGGTAAAGGTCAGACATGGAGGTGAAAGGTCTTTGCAAGCTCCTACAAAGAAGGGATCAATGGAAGGTGCTACCTGCAAGTTGGAAAGTGAACACAGCGTTCTGGACAAGAAGAAGGTAAAATTCAGTACCAGTACTCACTGCTCAGAAGGTCTTCTTAATTGTGTTCACGTAAGCATTTGGGGACCTGCTAAGACTGCATCACTTGGAGGTCACAGGTACTTTGTCTCTTTTGTTGATAATTTATCTAGGCACTGTTGGATATATCCCATGAGACAAAAGAGTGAAGCCCTAGATATGTTGGTGAAGTGAAAAGGAAGAATGGAGAAGCAGATTGGTAGGAAGATTAAGGAGCTTCAGATTGGTAATGTTGAAAGAGACATGAACCAATTCCTACGATTTGGTCAGAACACAGGTATTGCTACTCACTTCACAATACGTATACATGGGTTGGCTAAGGAAGTAAACTGTTCCTTGCTGGAGAAGGTTCGATGATTGTTGTCTAATGCAGGATTAGACAAATCGTTTTGGGCTGAGGCGATTGATACGCTAGCCATCTCATGAATAGATCGACTGCGATAGGAGGTAAAGCTCCATTGGAAATTTGGTCTAGAAAAGCTGCTGAAGATCATGGTTTGCTGTGGGAATTTGGAAGTGCGGCCTACTTCAGTGCCAAGAGTGGCAAGGTGAATCCGCGAGCAAAGAGTTTTGTGTTTTTGGGTGTCAAAAGGAATGGCTACAGGTTGTGGGACCCCGAAAATAAGAAGATCGTGTTGAGTAGGCATGTCACATTTGAAGAGACTTCAGTGTTGAAGTCCACCGTCTCTCAGCAGGTGGAGAGGACGGAGACCAAGGAAGTATCGCAGCGGGTGGAGGTTGATGCTACTCCACCATCTCCAGTTGGTTCAGCATTAGAGAAGACTTCACCAGATGTGACACCGGGTGGAGATCATGTAGTCAGGGTTGATGCTGAACAGGTTGAAGACATTGTTGAGGATGTCGAGTTGTTTGCAGCCATTGGAACCAAGGTAAAACCACGCTTGTGGGTAAAGAAGCATGATCTCAAGCTTGTGATCGCGACAAGCTCAAGTTGAAGGCCGTTGTTCTCCATGATGGTCGTGAGGAGGTTCATATGACTCAGCCAGATAGGTTCGCTGCTGCAGATCCAGGTAAAGTGCTTGAGCTTGATGAAGCTCATTTAAATGAACTACGGTTGGCTTGATCCTTTGGGCAAGGTACGTAGGCAGCCGTAAAGGCGCAGCCATTTGGTGATGCAACCCGTATGAAGCTGTTTGGGTTCTCGAGAAGCTGTTTGGAACTTCACGTAGAGGTGAAGAGTTGTGGCCGATTGGAGCTTCACGTAGAGGTGGAGAGGCTTCACGTAGAAGTTAAGTGTTGTGGCCGATTAGACTTCACGTAGAGGTGAAGAGTTGGACTTCACGTAGAGGTGAGGTATTGTGATATCGATGAAAGATTGATCTTCTGGTGAGAAGATGTTGAGCTTACATAAGGAGTGGTGTGTATCCAGTTGTTGAAGCCGATGATGGTGTTCGGTGTGCTCTACGCAGACTTAGTTGGACCGTCAGCTGAAGACATGTAAACTAGATAGAGCTAGTCAGTTGGAGAGTTAATGTTGGCTCATGATGAGTTCTTCGTGAGGTCGTGAAGTTGCGGAGAAGGAGCCACGTTCGGTGATCGGCATGTATGAAAGTTCTCCTAAGGTGAAGCATAGGGAAGGCATGTGTGGTGCATTCCAGTGGACAGCTGAGCTACAGATTCCAAGCCGAGATCGTGTGTCGATTTCGCCGAGATCGTGTGTCGATTTCGTCCGGTGCGCGCAAGCTGAGATCGTGTGTCGATTTCGCCGAGATCGTGTATCGATTTCGCCAGGTGATAGACTGGGGTGCGTTGGAAATCAGCTCAGATTTGAAAAATATTCACCGAGGTGGAGAATTGTGGGAGAGAGGAGATAGAGGAGATGGAAGAAGGTAGCACAGAGATCGGACGACAAAGGAGTAAGAAACGATGCATGGAGCAGGCCACTTGTACTCCCAGTCGACGTCTCGGTCGACTGGTGGAGGAGGCCGGTCGACCGGCCCGGTTGACCGGCGTGCACGGGCATGCACAAGAATGAGCGGTCGACCGGCCCCGGTGGACCGACTGAAGTGGCCTCGCTCTCGGGTAGGCGAGGTCGACCGGGCCGGTCGACCGTGGCATGGGTCGGTCGACCGGCAGGCGCGACTGAAGTTTCCTTTTAGGATTCAAATTTCTTTTCTGATTGGGATTGAATCCAACCTGGGTTTTCATAAATCTAGGGACTCTGTGGCTATAAATAGAGGCTAGAGGCCTCATGTCTTATATCCTTGAAAATCCCTAAGAGAAATCCCTTGCCTCCTTCAAGTTCTCTCTTGTAATAGTTGTATTGATTGTTGAATCAATAAGATCTCTCTCCCCCTTGCCCCAAGGACGCAGGCACGTTGCCGAACCTCGTTAAATTTGTGCGTTGATTGCTTTGTTCTATTGGTTCCTGTTCCTGCTGAGTTGGTTGTTTCTCCGGCTGAATCGAGTCTCCGCCAGTTGGGCGGATTCCTCAAAGAGGTGGTTGTTGTTGTGTCTCTTCTTCCGCAATCCGTTGCGCACAACGAGTGGTATCAGGGGCACAACAGATTGCTCCTATCAAGCCAAATACACCATAACACTGCAGCCACAACTATGTTCCAAGTCTTACAAGATCTCCTTGTGATATATTGTGTACTCCAATCTACCCAACAATCACTCCAACTTCATAAGAGGTGTTCTCTCAAAAGCGTCCAAAATCACCCCCCAGATATGTTGGTTGAACGGACACAAAAGGGACAAATGTTTTGTGGATTCAATCTCCCCCTGACATCTAATGCAGGTAGCATCTATAGGGCAGTTGCATCTGATAAGGTTTTCTCTGGTAAGTATGGCATCATTAGCCACTAACCACAGGAATGCCTTAACCTTGGACGGAGTAGGAATTTGTCCATATCACATAAGTACCTAACGACCTTGTGCTCCCGTTGTTGAGTAAATTGTCGGCCGATGCTACAGAGAATTCTCCTAAAGACTCTCCTCTCCAGATCCCAGTGTCCATACCTACAGACACACGTGCACCAGATCTACTGAAAATCTGACAGAGTTCTTGGAGCTCAGCAGCCATCGATGCCCAAGAGACACATCAATTCTAGGGCGCCACTGTCCATTGTGCCAGTAATCAGCAACCATCGTTGATTTATTCTCTGCCGCCGTAAAAAGGTTCGGTAAAAAATATCTGAGAGGGACGTCTGAGCACCATTCGTCTTCCCAAAAAACTAACATGCCACTCGTTCCCAAGGTTACAAGCGATGCCCACTTGTATAAACTTTCCAATTTTAGCCACACTTTTCCAGAAGACGGAAACTTTTCGGGGTAAAAGGTTCCTCCAAACCGCACTTTCTTCCTGCGACAGTAAACTTGGATGAAAGGAGTCCATTTGGCCGAAGAATGGGAATACAATTTCCATCACCACTTGCACAACAGGGCCCTATTCATATCTCTAAGGTTCATCACCCCAAGACCACCATACTCTATTCTTTTTGCATGCTCTTTTCCAATTGACAAGGTGGTACCCTTTGGTCTAATTGGGAAACCTAAATATCAAATGGGATAAGACTCGTCACCACAGTTAAATATAGACGCCATTAGAGTGGTCATCTCGGGTCGACACCCTAGTGGAAGTAGGAAACTTGTGGAAGTTTATCCTCGATCCCAACCACTTCTCAAAGCAGTATCATTTCCCTCAAAGAGAAGCATATCATCCGCACATTGCAAAATAGATATACCCCCAGAAGTGAAGGAGGGCAACGCTCCATGCAGGAGATCCTGCTCCTTCGCTCGCTTGATCATGAAAGTCAGAAAACCTGCCACCAAAGTCTATGGAAACAAGGGGCCCCCTTGTCGCAAACTCACAATCCCCTTCGGCACCGGATCTCTTTGCCTAGTTGACCATTGAGTAGAACTCGTGATTTGCCACCGCAGATACACGTGTTGACCATTGACCTTCAAGAAATGTCTTCTATTTTGTACATTGAACCAGTTTATGGATGATCTCAGAGCTGCAGTCAGGGGCTGCCATTTTCATGGTCTCCAGTTCGTTATACACATGCACAGAGACAGACAGAGACGTGCATTATTTGCATGGTTCAGGCCCCCATTCTCCTCTATGAATCACTCGCATATAATCAAATAAAGATGCTCAAATAATCGCATTGACAATTAGTTTTGTAGACTAACTGATACACATGTACTCATCTCGACTCTTTTGCACACCATAACAAAACTATTTGCACTGTTCTCAAGTGTGCAGGAGTTGGTTCTTCTGATCTGGCATCTCTAGTCTTTTAATTTACAAAACATGGAAGCTATCAGATGCAAATAATGGACACACAGCATAAAAAAGAATAATATTTAAATTAGAAAAATAAATAATGTCAGTGGGACTGTTGGTAACTGAGCTAGCTAGGCCGGGCGATCCATCTCCGAAAGGGATTTTCTGAGACCAGAACAATTCAATTGGCTTGATCCACAAGTTGTTTGTTGCTAGATGGACCTACTCGATGCTTTTCAGTACTATGAATCTGACATTATGCTATTGAGTCTAGATGCAATTTTCGCAGATTTGTAGTCATCCCTAAGTTGAATAAATCTGGAAATTCGAGGGGTTGTCAGAAAAGAAACCTTGACCACTAAAATTCTCAACATTACCAATTATTAAGTACATACCTTAAAGCATCCTTCCGGATGCTTGGATTTCCTTCGAACAAGGAAGCAAGACTATCAGGGGCAACGACGAAGACATTCGCACAACTGGGGAAAAAGAAAGTCACTGCTTATCAACACAACCTCAATGGAGAAAAATGAACACAACAAAGGAGCGTACTGTCCACAACATACATGCCCAGCAATTCAATTTTTCATCAACGGAAGGAGCATTAAAGCTGCGAACGAAGTCTCCATACTCATTTATGTCTCTCTTTATCCGGAGCCCACCACTGCAAATTAAGTAGTGTTAGAGAATGAACCCTCCATTTTAAATTGATAGATGTAAGTAGTGATGAAATTTTATTCCAGACCACTGTTCATTTATTATACAAATTTTAATAAATTAGTTTAAGTACGATTTAATTTATTTTAGCATCATCACCATGTTGAAGTACTAGTGTCGATTATTCAACTTTCTAGACAGCCAAATACTTTGTCCCTCTAGTTTCAAACAACATAAAGTTGCAAAATTCAGAAAATGAAGAAAGAAGAGCCAACAAACAGCAGAAGCATTAGCCACGTCAAATTCTCTGGTTTCAAGTGGTTTTATTTTCAGCTAAATATTTTGCAAATTACTCAACATGTATATGCCTCCGTTATATCATAATCAAACCTGTGAGGAAAGAAATAACAACCAGTTGGACGTACCCTTTCCGCTGACATTTATTCACACACAAAAAGCACACTTGGCCAAAACATAATAGAACAGGCATCCCAAGCTTATAACAGAATTAATATAAAATGGGTAAATCAGTTAATATTTCTACTAAATAAAAATTATATGTATTTGATTTTTTTTCTCGGGTAAAGACAACCAAAAATGTCATCTAAATTTTATTAATAGGACTAACATAGCACTAAGCTAAAAAGGGTAAGAGGTAAAGAAGTACAAGAGGGAGAGAGGAAAGACTAGGCAACAATTTACAGGAGGACGAGCTCTCGGGTGTGTTGACATTCAGGAATTTATGTAAGAAATAATTCAATGATATAAGGATTACAACGATCATTACTTGCTACTGAAAATACGAGGGTTCCTCTCAATCCACAAGGGCCAATGCACTGCTATTTTTCCTACTCAGAGGACCACAAGTCACACGATCACAGCCAGTCCCCAATACCATTACTGCAGGAAAGTGGTGCACAGACCAGGGCATTAAGAGAAAGACGTGTGCTTGTTTCAGGGTTGTGGTTGTGGAGAGGAGATGAGAAGCTGGGAAAATCCCTTTCTTCTCGAGAACCTCAGAGGTGAAAAGAAAATCATACAGATTCAGTGAAATGGTGAGTAAAGATGGCTGAGAAGATTAGATGCATCTTGCAGCCTCTGAGAGGAGAGAGCGCATCTCAATGTTGGCGTCCATGAGCCTTGGTATGGACAGAGGCCACTGGATCCTGGGCTATCACATTAAGCAAGGGAAGAGCTCACAAAGTGGTTAGTAGCCGATTCAGCAGTCAGTCCTATGCATTGAATGAATGAACCCAGTTTGAAGCAAGAGGTGGTCTCGAGGAGTGTTTTCCAGAATGGGAAGCAGCAACCGGAGATGGAGGTATGAAGATCAAGTGTACAATGATGGAGGTTGTAACTGGCAAAATAAAGCCCTCCAAAAAGAGTTACGATTCCGGACAAACTTCCATCACCGCTTTGCAAGGCAAAGTTGAAAAGATGAAGGTTGTGTACACAAGGCCGCCCACATTTCTCCAAAGTGCACACTTGCCCCAATTCATAAGACGAGGTCCTCACCTCTCAAATCGCTTTCCAGAAGAATGCCCTCCTAATATGGTCGATGATTCCCCACTAATCCTGCAATTCCCTCTCTAGAAGAATGCCCTCCTAATATGGTCAATGTTGTCTGACCCACTTGGTAGAAGTATGATATGTAACACAAAGGAAAAGAGGATATTACGAAGTTCAGGATAGTGAACCTCTAGTTTATAGAGAGACGATGCCTTTCTTAGCATGCTAATAAAAAAACAAGCCTGTCAATCAAGGGTTGCCAGTCATGTTGTGTCAACGGTGTGGGTATCATGGGGAAGCCAAGATAGCAAAACAGTAAGAAACCCACTTCGTAGTTGAGGATTTGAGCCACTTGGAGGTCATCATTAGATGCCAGTCAACTTATATATGCTTGAGAAGCCCAAATAACAATTTAAAGCAAAATAGGAAAAGAATGAGGTTGACAATGGAACTACAATCAATGAGTTAGGAGAAGGATATCATTCTTCTTAGAACATAAACCTGCTTGAGGATTTTAGGAAAGATAATTGGCTGCAAGAACAAAGAGGTAAGAGGAAAAAGGGTTATCCAGGCAAAGACCTTGATCAATTTAATATGCCCCCAAGGTCCGGACTCATAAGAATAGAGGAAGTACCCGAGGTGACATTTTTCTAGAGGAATAATTTATATCTAAATCCACAAGCAAGTACCTTGTTGAGGAAATTCCAATCCACACTATTAAATGCCTTTGCAAAATCAAGCTTAAGGAAGAATGTTGGCCAATGAGAAAAAAGACCCAAGACTTGACATTTTTCCTAAGCAAAGGCAACTACATCAAGAATAAAACCACCTATAACAAAAAGTTGTTTAGGGTTAGCCAATAAGAGATAATCTTGGAACTTAGATGATTCACTAAGATTTTAGTGATCAACTTGTATGCAGTGTTTGAAATGTCGTCCGACATTTCCGAAATGTCGGCCGACATTTCGTTTTCAAGCCCTCACCGCCACGACATCCCCACCCACATTTGAAATGGCGTTTTGAAAAATGTCGGCCGACATTTCCGAGAAAATCCGATATGTCAGCCGACATTTTCCCGAAATGTCAGCTGACATTTTGGGAAAAACCCAATATATTGATTGGTCTTGAAAGTTGGAGCAATTGAGAAATTTTAACAATGGATTAGTGAATATATGCAAAATATTTAAATTAATTATACATTTCTAAACATATTTATATAGTTTTGCAAAAGTTGTGTATGTGTACTATCTTGATAAGAGTTTTTAAATTACATTATTTAAGACATCTAGGATATATATTTGTTATCCGTCATGACATCCGAAATTTACTAAATGGCCCCAAAATATCTCCGAAATCTGAAATCCGACATCCGACATGTCCCTGATATCCGACATTTAAAACACTGCTTGTATGCACTATTAGAAGGCTAATAAGTTAAATTTCCCATTTGGTTGGCTGTCTACGGGACAAGGGTGATGAACACCATATTTAGACGACTAACATCAATAGTACTATATTTACTCCACTACTTCCCTCCTTCCTACTGAGTATAGGCATGACGAACTTCCCTCCTTCCTACTGAGTATAGGCATGACGCCATTGCTTTGATTCCCTCCCTCCTCTTCTATTCCTACCTTCTCCCTCTCACCCTTGCCATCAACAACCAGTAAGGAAGTGCGACCTCCAAAACACTCCAACTCTCTCTCTCTCTCTCTCTCTCTCTCTCTCTCTCTATATATATATATATGTGTGTGTGTGTGTGTGTGTGTGTGTGTGTGTTACAATACACTTAAGTGTAACAAAGTTAAGTTTTGTGTGTGTGTATATATAGGGTAAGGTTACAATACACCTAAGTGTAACAAAGTTAAGTTACACACCTCTTTTCACCACACAAATTTTGCTTGGTGAGATATAAACAAAAATTAATGTGAGTGGTCCCCACAAGGTGCTTAAAAAATATTTTTTGTGTGGTAGAAAGAGGTGTGTGTAACTTAACACCTATGTGTATTGTAACTCTATCGATATATATATATATAGAGAAAGAGACTTGTGTCATTTCGGAAGGATTCAAGGCTGAATCCTTCCCGCTCAAATACAACTCAACGACATGCGAATACAAGAATCCATGCCGTTGAAGTTGATCTACATTTAACTATAAATCAAAAATCATATATTTTGAATACTTTTTTTCCATCCATCGAGTAGGCGCAAAATAAACGGCCGAAAATAGCATATTGCTTAGATCTACGTCTTTAAACATACATATTCTCGAGCCGACCATTTCATCATAATCTAAACACTTAAAAACCCTTACACACCAATTATTGTTAGATTTCAAATATTCTATATCGTTAAACTAACTCACTATTTCAGCCATCCATTTTGTGCATGCTTGATGGATAGACAGAAAGTATTCAAAAAACATGATTTTTATTTATAGTTACTTGAAACAATGTAGATTAAATTCAACGGAGTAAATTTTGCATTCGCATGTCGTAGGATTGTATTTGAATGGGAAGGATTCGACCTCGAATCCTTTCGGAATGACACAAGTCTCTATCTCTCTCTCTCTCTCTCTCTCTCTCTCTCTATATATATATATATATATATATATATATATATATATATATATATATAGGGGTACTGTACCTCAGCCGGCAGGCTGAGAGAGTTCTCTCAGCCGGCGGACGTGGCATCATCACCGCCCCATATCTATCATAAATTTTGGCGGACAAAATACTGAAAAATCCCGCCCAATTTAATGTCAGTCACCTCAACATTGTATTTCCGAAAATACCCTCCCTCACAACTTTCTACCTTATGTAAAAAAGTTGGCTTTCAAAAAAATTTACAGCTCTAAAATTTCAACCGGCGATTCTGATCCAATTAGTTATTTTCTTTCACAAATTTGATCCGTTTTTTAAAAAATATATTTGCAACTGATGGCGCCTAAGAAATCATCCGTCGAAAAATATACTACAAAAAATGATATTTTCAAAAAATTTTAGCGTTTGTGTATTTTAATAGTTTTAAATTTTTTTCAGATTTATTTCCGAGGTCACAATTTTTTATTTTTTTTTAAATCTTGGAACCATGGTCGCAATTAAGAAAGAGATTTTGAAACTTTAGATGACGAATAAATTTTTAAATTTATAAAATTTTGTAACACGACGATAAAGGTCTTATTTTTTTCAATTTTTTTTTATTTCCTTCTATTTTTACCATGTCGCAGTATTTTCGAAAAAGTGATGTGCATACACTGCATGCGACCTCGGTCGCAGTTGATAAAATTATAGTTTCAGATTTGTGCGACTTTAGTTTTTTTTGGACCTTTCTTGTAGCCGAATGCGACGTTGGTCGCAGTATATGAAACTTACTTTTTTTTCTTACATACTGACGACATGGGGTCGCAATTGTTTAAATATGAGTTGTCGTCTCTTGCGACCAAGGTCGCAGTGTATTTAACGTCATTTGTTTTATCATACTTGGGTCGCAGTTGTTTCTGATTGCACTGTAGTCTTATTCGACCTTGGTCGCAGTGTCGACCCGGGTCGCAGTTGTTTCTGATTGCACTGTAGTCTTATGCGACCTTGGTCGCAGTGTCGACCCGGGTAACATTTTTCTTATTGCACTGTAGTCTTATGCGACCTTGGTCGCAGTGCGGTCTTGTGGTCGCAGCTGTTTTTGATTGCACAGTAGTCTTTTGCGACCTTGGTCGCAGTGTCGACCCTGGTCAGAGTTGTTTCTGATTGCACTGTAGTCTTATGCGACCTTGGTCGCAGTGTCGTCCCTGGTCCAAGTTTATGTTTGCAATGTATGACTGCGACCGTGGTCGCAGTTTATAAAAAAATATATATATAAAAAATATGCTTTTTAAAAACATTGGTCGCATTGTATGATTGCACTGTAGTCTTATGCGACACTGGTCGCAGTGTCGTCCGGGTGCAAGTTGTTTGTGTTTGCATTGTATGACTGCGACCGAAGTCACAGTTTATTAAAAACAAATATGCCTTTTACCCCCTTATAATTTTTAAATGATCATTGATCTGAACTGTTTAATTTTTCTTACTATGTAGGTAAACAACAGATAAAGGTTCGTCCTCTGAGATCAAGCCTGAAACCTATGTGCGAGTTCATGAAGAAATTTAAAAAGTACATTCAGGCAGATTTCGTAGAGACGATGAACAATACCCCATTTGGCCCAATCTTCATGGCGTTCTATAATGAAGAATTTGGAGCTGAAAAGGGTCTAAAATCAAACGTTACTGTACTGCGTATTTTAGACCAGTATGATAGGGATACAAGGACCTTTAGAATTGGGGGCAAACAGATTGAGTTAACAGTGGAGGATGTTGCCCTCACATTTGGTCTACCTATCATTGGGACAGATTTTGTGATGAATAAAACATGTACGATGAAAGATAGAGAGGTGATAAAATATTATTTCCCCAATATAAAGAAGATCACTAAAGTATCCATTGAAGATGCTTTGGATGATATTCTTGTCAAGAAGAGGTGGAGAAGTGAATTCGATGTGACACAGGATGAACAGCTTAAGCAGCAATTGACTTTACATGAAATTATAAGAGACATTCAAAGACTTGCAGCTCAAGACTTTACCACATTAATCATCCTATACATGTCGGCCACTCTTTTCTTCTCTGACAGTAAATGCACGGTGCCATGGTATATTGTGGAACAGATTGCCAATATGCAGCTGATGAGGACAATATGCTGGGCAAAAGCTGTTTGGCAATTCCTGATTGAGTCAATGGACATCTTCAGGCAAACCACGTACGAGCTGCAAGGATGCTCCGTGCAAATAATTGTAAGTACAAATCTTATATTTGGCCAAAATTGCATGAAATTTACCCAAAAAAATTGTGAATATTTGTGTAAACTAATTTAATTTTCCTTTTTTGCAGTATTAGCTATGTGAGAGGGCTCCTATTTTTGAGCCGAGGTCTGGTTTGGAGGACATAACCCCACGCGTTTTAAGATGGGACCTCCAAAATATTAGTAGATCTCTACTTGAAGTTGATCTAAATGAGATTGACAGCAATATTGTAAGATAGACTTCTTTTTATGTTCAGTACAAATAAAATTAGACCATAGTCGCAGTATTGAGCTGCACCTTTCGTAGTTCGTTTTGTGCCTGATAAACAATGTGCGACCATGGTCGCATTCTCCTGAAAATACCTTTTACATGGAATGCGACCATGGTCGCAGTGTTGAGCTGCATGGCTTGGTAGATAATTTTGGCATGACAAACATACTGCAACCGTGGTCGCATTCTTTTCAAAAATACTTCATAAATAAACTGCGACCATGGTCGCAGTATCATTATTTCATTGTTTTATTTTTAACTTACCTTTTTTGTTTATTTTCAGATTTTGAATCGAATGGCCAACATCTCTATTGCTGAAAAAATATGGTTGGCCTTCCTGTTGAAGGGGAAGAGGAGGAGGAAGAAGCAGAAGATGAAGATGAAGATGAAGAAGGAGAAGAAGGAGAAGGAGATGAAGGAGGCCATACATATAATGAAGCTTACATCCCGGCAGAAAAGGAGCCAGAACCGGCTGAAACGAGTGAGCAAGAACCAGTTTTTGAAGGTTATTTGCCACCTCCACCGGATGTTCAAGCAGAAGAAAAAAACAATTGAGGTCTCAAAATCAGTACTTGAGAGAATATGTTTCTCAGCTTGAAAAAAATTGAAAATATGGAGACTGAGAACAGACTCAAGGCTGAATTAAAATTAAAAAGGAGAGAAAAAAGAGAGAAGAAAAAACAAAAAAGGTAGCAGAAGAAATTAAAAGAAGAAGAGCTGCTGAGAGCAGCCGCTGCTGCGAAGAAGAAGAAGGAGAAGAAGAGGGAAGAAGAGAAGGAAAAGGAGAAGAGGAGGAGAGAAGTGGAGGAGAAGGAGAAGGAGAATAGAAGAAGGGAAGAGGAGGAGAATGAAAGGAGAATGAGGGAAGAAGAGAAGGAGAAGATGAGGAGGGAAAAGGAGGAGCAGGAAAAGGAGGAGAGGAGGAGGCGCAGGAGAGGAGGGAAGAGGAAGAGAATGAGAAGAGGAGGAAGGTGTTGGAGGAGTTAAAGAAGAAGAGGGAGGAAAAGAGGAAAGTGGCGGAAGAGGAAATTAGAAGGAAGGGTGAAGAGGAAAATGAGCACAAAAGAATGAAGTAACAGATGGAGAAGCAGGCTGAAGAAGAGAAGAAGAAAAAACTGGAAGAGGGGTAGAATCATGGGTTCTGAACCTATTTTAAATATTCCTGGAGAAGATATGCCAAGTTTTTCTCTGAATATAACTCAAATGATTCAAGAAATCCAAAGAGATAGAGCTTCTGAAGAAGAAATTCAAGAACATACTCCGCCTCAGAAGCAATCCTCAAAAGAAGCTGTTTTGAAATACTCTAAAGGAACGATAGAAAGGGGAGTCAAAGAACGCAAGCGCGCTGAAAGAGATCGCGATGACTCCGACTTCGTTTATCCAAAACAGAAGAAGAAAAAAAATGAACATCCTCTTCCACAGCCTGCGGCTGTGAGTTCTGCCGCTAGTTTCGGCGACAAAGAGATTTCCTCTACTGAGCCAAAATCGAGAGAATTGACCGAAACCAGAGCATACAGAATTCTGTAGCCCCATCAACAAGCTCTTATAAAAAATTTCTTCGACAAGTCCTTCTCTGAGTAAGTTAATTCATATCAAAAAAAATCTGTTATACCTTTATATAAGAACAATTAAATTACTAACTTTGTTTTGAATATCTTGCAGTTCTACTGCGTATCAGGATACCGACAACGGAATCATTATTACAAGGAATGACATTGAGGACCTGATATTCAGTAGAGACTTAGATGCAAATATAATTTATTTCTACATGCAGCATCTAGAGAAGGGAAAGGATTAAAAAAGCATATTCTTTCGGAACGAAGCTTGGGTAAAAATCTACTTTCTCCTTTACGGTTTACTGTAATATCAATTGTGGAACAGATTACTTATATTCTCTATCTCTGTGTAGGCATGTACTGCGACTAAGGTCGCAGCTGCGCCTAAGGTCGCAGTTTATAATTAAAATGTACTGCTACTAACTAATGTACTGCGACTAAAGTCGCAGTTTATAATTAAAATGTATTGCGACTTAACTCATGTTCTCTATCTGTGTAGGCATGTACTGCGACTCAAGTCGCAGTTTATAATTAAAATGTATTGCGACTTAACTCATGTTCTCTATCTGTGTAGGCATGTACTGCGACTTAGGTCGCAGTTTATAATTAAAATGTATTGCGACTAACTCATGTTCTCTGTGTAGGCATGTACTGCGACTATGGTCGCAGCTGCGACTAAGGTCGTACTATCTCATGTACTGCGACTAAGGTCGCAGTTTATAATTAAGATGTATTGCGACTAACTCATGTACTGCGACTAAGGTCGCAGTTTAAAAATATGTTAATAAGAAACGCTGCGACCTTGATCGCAGTGTCTTGTCTTGATCGCAGTGTCTTGTCTTGACTTAATGACTTCTTATTTTAATTAATTTTTCTTATATTTTAAATTCATTTTGTATTTTATTTTTTTCTTGTCCGCAGCACGGTGTTGTAAATAAAAGTGAAGATTTGGAAGATCATTTCATCAAGCAGAAGCTGTTGAAAAACTGGACAGCTGATGTGCAGTACATGATCTTCCCGATCAATCACAAACATAGTGCCCACGAGCCCGAATTTCACTGGACCTTGTTGGTATTTGATGCCGATACACAAGAGTAGATTTTTTACAACTCTTTGGTCCAGCTGACAAAAAAAGTAGTATATTACAGCTTTACCAAAAAGATGCAAGAACAATGGTGAGTTGAAATTAATATTTCGATTACTGGAAACTGGCATTTAATTTTATTAATACTAATTTTTGTTTCTATTGACATTGCAGAAAGAAAGATTAATACAGATTTTTCAGATTGATTTCAATAAATTAATGAGAAAAATAAAAATAAAGTACACAAGATGCCCCCAACAACCAAACAGGTATATAACTTTTTGACATCTCCTTACCTTTCATATTTTCTACCTTTTTTCAGTAATAAAATCTAATTTCATTTAATGATTACTCTGTGGAATTTTTAGTGTTGATTGCGCTGTATATGTATGCAAGTACATGGAAAGCATAGCGTCTGGTAGTCCAGCAGTTGTTGATACTGTTACGGATGCTGATGTACAGAGACTAAGAAGTGAGCTTGCATACATAATACTTACAGATAAAGAGAAAAGTTGGGATGAAGAAACAGAAATGATACGAAGGATGACATTTGAAGACTGGAGTTGACAAATTATTGATATAACACAATTTTTTATTTATAAATGTAAAAAAAATTGCAATTGCAATTCATTAAATAATTTTTTTGTTTTATTGATTTAATTTATAAACATTTCTATACATTTATTTATTATAAGTTCCCTTGATTATTTCCAATCTACATTTGTTACACCTTGGATTTTACTATTGCGTATTGCTATTAGAAACAAACATGCGTTCAGTAATTGTACTGCGACCAAAGTCGCAGTAATGACCTGTTTGAGTTACAGCGTTTCCTTATACGGCGATACTTTAATCGAGACAGCGATAATGGTCGCAGTTACTACTAATCATTTATCAGTTTCCAATGCGACTATGGTCGCAATAATGAACTGTTTAGGAGTTCAAAGTAATTTAAAGTTATAGTGTATTAACTTTTAAACTGTTTTGGATAACTAAACAGTCACCTAGAAGAAGTATACAATTTTGGAAAACGTAGAAAATAAATTTGGGAGATATTCACGTGGTCCAAGGGATTAGGTAGAAAATGCTGTACAATTGTTATAAATCTTCATTTTAACTATTTTACGCTAAACGAATATACTGCGACCAAGGTCGCAGTTAATAATTAAATTATTTCACCCGAAAAGTAAATTTTAAAATGAAGGTTGCGACTTTGGTCGTACTTGCTGGCAGAAGTCTTAATAAAACAAAAAACTGCGACTTTGGTCGCAGTTGCTGGCAGAAGTCTTAATAAAACAACAAAACTGCGACTTTGGTCGCAGTTGGTGGCGGAAGTCTTAATCAAAAACAACACCGCGACCTTGGTCGCTATGCATGTTAATATAAAGGAAACCCTACCTAACGTATTGCGACCTTAGTCGCAGTCCATGTAATGCGACCCTAGATTGCAATTGCTGGCCATCTTTATCAATAACAACACTGCGACCTTGGTCGCAATTAATCATGTACACTGCTACCAAAGTTTCTGACTAACGTAGCAGTTTAAATGTACGCTGCGACCAAAGTCTCTGACTACATTATATACAAAAAAAATTAAACTATAAAGTAGAATTTTGTAGCAGTAAAACTTTAAAGTACAACTACATACAAAAATAATACAGTAGAAATCAAAGAATGATAATAAATCTGATTATAATGACACGCCAGTGGCGGACTGCGACTTAATCTCTCTACACTGTGCGACCATGGTCGCACTTTATAAACAGATGAAGTCTTTGTTCCTTCGAGATGGAGGCAACCCAAACCTATTTCTTCTGCCAATAAAAAAATAAATAGTAAGAATTTTAAAGATTAATCGGTATAAAAAAAATGATTAACAGGTTTAATGTAATACCAGAACGGACAACCAGTCCTGTAATGGCCCGGCTCTTGGCAGTTACCACATCTTCGATGCTTAACTTCCTTCTGATATATAGAATCTTCAAAACCAGACTTAAGCCTGGATGCAGCTCTAGGCCTCCCCTTGGTTGGTACAGGACCAATTGGATCACGTATATTCAATTCTTCACCATCTCGCAATACGACAACGGATCCACTGGAACCAACCGCAGTTTTAGGCTGTGATGAATGATCATTTCCTGACATGGCTCTGTATTCTCTAGTGGTATCTTGGGCAAAACTTTCCAAAACTGCCTCCAACTTTGAAAGATTTTCATCAGAATCAGCGACCATCTCAAGAATTGTATTAAATTTTGAACGAATTGTCCACAATCTAGCCGTCCGTGGAGTGCCCTGACTGGGAAAAGGCTTCATGCCATTTTCAATTGCAACATTTTTGTAACGAGCATCCAACCTCCATCTCTGAAGAATATATGATTCCGGTATATGTGTAACGTGATTGCGCCACAAATACACAGAATATGTCTACATAGGATACCCTTTGTTTCAAATAACGAGCACTACAAGAAACATGAAGTTCCTCACGCTTATCATAACTGACCTTTTCCCAGTTGTCTTTTGATTCTGAAAAATTACCAACCAAATATATTGATCCAGGTTTGTCATGTTCCACCTCTTCTGAAAATAGTGTCTTTACAACTGCCCATTCCTTTTGGAACAACTGAAAAATCTTCGGTGTATACAACTTCGAAACCTGTATCTCATATGGATTGGATGTACAATTGGGCACAGAATTCAACCCCTAAAATCTTGAAGAGATTCAGATGTACGACGGGAAGCAACAGCTTTATCATATTGGTGAACAAATTCCACTAGTTTAGTGTTGAGTTAACAAAACCATCAAAGAAGAAATTAATACTCTCGGACCTCTGACTGGTTGTCATTCCAACACAGAAAACATCCTTGAGATATGCATTAACCCAATGTCCACGGAGCCTGTACATCTTCATCAACCAACTGTCATCTTCTTCTTCTAACTGATATTTTTCATTCATCAGACGCTATCGTTCCTCACAAGTACTTAAATCGCGGGAGGTGTACCAAGCATGGAAATCGGAGACCATATCTTCTCCATACTTGTTTGACATTGGGATTTGTTACTCGGCAATATGTTTCCGCACATGCCAGAAACAGTAACGGTGCCGAGAAGTTGGGGAAAACAATCTTGATGGCGTCACCAATCTGCGCATCCTGATCAGTAATAATCAGCTTCGGTTCAACTCCATGCATGCACTTGAGCCATTTTTGGAATAACCAAACAAAAGTATCCCTCTGCTCATCAGCAAGCAATGCACAGCCGAACAAAATTGACTGCCGGTGATGATTTACTCCAGTGAATGGAGCAAATAGCAAGCTCAAGTGATTAGTTCTGTATGTTGTGTCAAAAACGATCACATCACAGAACCTCAGATACGAGGAAATAGCTCTTCCATCAGCCAAAAAATGCTTCTAAGTGTGCCCGCGTTATCGACTTCACTTGAAAAGAAAAATTCTGGATCGGTCTCGGCTTTCTCTTGAAAATATTTGATAATAGTCATAAATCATGACCGCAGTTATTTCTACGTTGACGAGTGAAATCAATAACTTGTTGAGGGCTCACTTCTTCACAGCCTCTCCCTGGCTCATTGCATTCACAACGCGGGAAATATTTGAAGGCCGCATTCCAACATCAACCAGATTGCTCATAATGCTTCTGCTAATTTTGAACGATGATTCTGGTGAGAGTAATGGTGATGTACCTTATCTGGGCTTGACAATTCATGTGAATGAGTATCAACAAATTTTGTGATAACCAATGTCTTTTGTCCAAAAAAAACGAAGACGGATATGCATCTCAGCAGGACAAGCTACTCTAGTGTTAACTCGACGATGCACTGTAAGCCCCTCTTGTCTTTTGTCACACAACTTCTTCAGACCTTCTTTGTTGCAGCAAAATTTTCTGCAAATAATCTCATAAGGAGGCTTCCGTGACTTATCTGTACTTTTCTTCTCACGCTAAAACCTCTAGTCCTTGCAAAACAATTGTAGAAATTGTATGCTTCCATATCCGACAGGAATGTTTCCCTATAAACTTATCTGAGCTTCCAGACATTTCTCCATGTGCATTCATATCCTACAAAAAACAATTACACGAATTAAATGAATATAAATATTTTTTTAGATATCACTGTATTCTAAAATATAAGTTATATAAATGCGACCAAGGTCGCATAAGAGATGAAAACTATATTACTTCTTATCAAATACTGCGACCAAGGTCGCAGTTATCCGTATGAGAAGAAATCTATATTACTTCTTACTAAAGACTGCGACCTAAGTCGCAGTAAAAAAATAAGATTTCACATACGACATGAAATCTATATACTCCTTATTGAAGACGGCGACCTAAGTCGCAGTTATCCGTATGTGAAGAAATCTATATTATCCTTACCAAAGACTGCGACTTAAGTCGCAGTTATCCGTATGTGAAGAAATCTATATTACTCCTTACAAAAGACTGCGACTTAAGAAGCATACCAAAAAAAAAAGATTTCACAGCCGGAGATTATTTTCAAATAAGATTGCGACCGAATATTAAAACGGTCGCGTTTCTGAAAATTTAAATCATTTGTTATAGGTCGCAGTACCTCATAGACTACAGATAAAAATTCAATATTTAATAAATTGTTTAAAAAAATGAAACAATTAAAACCTGTTGATCGGCATGCAAAGATGCCAACCCTTCAAGATTTTCAATATTCTGATAGAAAGTAGAACCAGATGCAATATCTTCCATATTTAGATCGCCAGTAGACTGCTCAGACGTCGACATTAAATATTTTGAAGAAAAAATGATCTGAAAAGATTTTATATTTTCAGAAAAAGTTTATCGCAGGCTGAAAAGAAAAAACTAGATCTTTCAAAAAGAGGTAAGGAAATAGGGGGAAAAGTAATTTAATAGAATAACCTAAAACCTATAAAGAGCGGCAAAAAAAGGGAAAAAATAATAATAAACAATAAGGAAGGTTACCGAAAGAGTTGCTTTTCATAAGGGGTATTTTGTAATTTAACTTCTCCTATAAGCGTGCCGCAAGTCAGTGAGGTGACAAATTGAGCCACGTCACCGCAGGCTGAGAGTAGGCTGATATACATTTTTCTCATATATATATATATATATATATATATATATATTACAACACATTCCATGCAAGAGAATATATGGGTTTAATTCAAAAATAAAAAAACACATCGCAAAAAAATATTATATTAGATTTTTTAAGATTCTAGCTTATTTGGAAAGTAATAGTTTGTAGCCTTAAATTATAAAAGGCAGGTTTTATATTTTAAATTCTAATTAGTTTTAGAATTAGTTTTCTTGGGCCCTAAGTTAGGAAATAATTTCTTTAGGTCTCAAGTTAAGTTAGATTTGTTTAGATTAAGATTAGCTCCTAAATTTTAGGATTTAGTTTCTTCTTTAGCAAGTACTTTAGCAAGTAGTTATTATTATAAAAGGCTTTATGCCTTTCTTTTGTGAAATTGGTAAATTTAGATGAATAAAAAAGAGATATTTTTTTTAGAAATTATTTCTTTGTGATGAAGATCTTTGTGTCGTGTTATGCCATCATTATCATTGTGTGAGACCACTTGTGGTGTGAAGCCACCTCTTTCCTTTTTTTCTCTTTATTTCCTTGCTTTCGCTTGTGTTTCTCCTTCCCCACCACACACATTTATTTCACATAAGGAGTTATCAACTTTCAGATATATTATAGATAAGGTTTAAATTTTACTGCAGTTAAGTTTCATAGTCACAAAAAGAAAACTAGACTGACAATCCATTGATATAGATTTCACAAGTTACTAGAATTATAGAGGCATAAATACATACAAATATAAGAATTGTTACCTTGGACTAAAGGTGAACTTCTGCCAATGATTGAGCAACCCTCTGTGCAAGCGATTTCCCTAAAATTGTCATCATATTTATCAGAAATAGAAAAGAAAGGATGCACACAGACTATTGATGCACTTATCCAGTAAACCTTTCTAAAATCTAGACTAATGCATAAAAAGATTAAATAATAATATAAGGCTAAATGAAATCAAAATAAGTATACTGTTAAGAAAGATAAGAATGATAATATTGATAATATAAATTTCTGTTTATATCGGCATATAAGCACTAAAGCCCATTGAGTGCTTATTGAAACATACCTAATGGATTGTGCACGAATAGATCAGATACGAACGCAAGCAGTTAAAGGAGATTGGAGTACATTATATAGTGTAGTTAAAGGAACATATCCTGCAATTATTTGATAAAATTTATGCAAAAACATTACATACAAATTTTGATCTACATGTGTGCAATAGAGTTCGACAATTCACTCCTTACTTTTTAAGCTACATGTTTTTAAGGTTCATAAATAAAAGAATCATGCATTTCAAAGACTTGCAAAAAGAACAAACTTTTGATAATATAACTAAAGAAATCTCATTATCCTAGTTAAAAGTCCTCAAAATCACATGACTTTTTATGGTTCTTTTAAGGCATGCAAATTATGCTGAACATTGTGGATCACCCATTGGAATAATCTAACGCATGGATCATGAGGCTGTTAGTTATATTGTTTGAATTCATTTTGCAGCCACTTAGTTATATTGTTGAAAGATTGTTCATTTGCATCCATTTGATGCATGGAGGAATGTTCTTTAAATGTACAATTTTTCATTTATAATAATTGCAACACATATAGATAAAATTGACAAAGCAGTCTATTGAATTTCATTGCATACCATTATTTTGGTAGGTGGACTTAACTAAACTAGTTATTCCCAGTATGTGTGCGCTCGCCTTTATGCGGGTGTTTGAGAGGGTTAAACTACACACTTTCTATAATCTGCAAGAATAGATAATGTAGTACAAGCCTACAAATCAGATGGTCATAGCAGAAGTCGCACAAGAACAATGTAAAACTGATTATTATTTTTTTTAATGAAAGGTTGCAAAGATAAGGAATCGCTCCTCACATATGGGAATCTCTCTCAACTCTAAACAAGTCCTCAAACCTCAACTCGCACCTAAAACCTAGCCAACGCATAACTTTTATGGGTTAAACCGAACTTAACTCCCACTTAACTAAAAATTAAAGAAAGGGAATAATCTTATTTCTCAGCATATTAGGACTCTTCAAGAGAGTCCTCATATGGACAAAATCTGGACAGAACAGAAGATGCAACTCTCAAGGAATTTTTGACCCATCTTGTAGCTGTATCTTCTTCAAATGTGAACCTAAATAAAACTTGTGGCTCATAATGTCTTCTTTCCAACAAATCCAAAACCATAATATCTTGATATCGAACTACTGAGATATGCTCAATTTAAGGAGACGAGGATATGTCTGGTTATAAGAGCAAAAGTGAGGGCATAAAGGTTTTACAACTATATAGCCAAGTACATAAGTAGAATTATAATCATTATTTTAATTGTGTAGGACACCAAGTATAAGACGAAGCTTGAAATGCAATACATAACTTAAGCATTGAAGTGAGACATGTTTTTGACTTCTATCTTAAATCATAATAGTGGCATGTGAAATATTGCTACATGCCTATCATGAAAATCCATATGCAATGACTATATTGCCTTAATGAATATCGGGATCGTATCGGATGGGGTTTTCATATCAGATATCGGGGGTACGCCGCATATCGGGCGTTCATATAGGACACTATATATAATGAAATATTGATAATTAAAAATTGGTTGTCATAAATATTATGTATCAAATAAAAATATGACATAATATGCATGCAAAAACGGTAAAAAAAAATATACATTTGCACGCAGTCGTGGGTCGTGCATAAATAAGTTATTTCATGGAATTGAAAAATATAAAATTAGAAGTTGTATAATCTACTTACCTAAAAATTAAACGTTGTCACCGTCAATTGATGAAAAAGAAAAATTAGAGCTGGATTTTTAGCTCGATATAAATCGGCCCTAACAATGCAAACAACACTCACATAGTCAGGTAACAGGTCGGGTTTGAGTTCAATGCTGATGGGTTCAAAAAAGTGAATCCAATAAAAATAAATCCATATCGGTCAATTTTGCGTCGACTCATATCGGGCGATTTATCTGCAATATTTTAAATATCAGTCGTTTTTGTTGCAAACGATATGGCCGAATGATTTCTTCATATCATACAGGCAGCAGGGAAAAAATGAGATATCAGCTGATATCTTGACCAACTCGACCGATATTTAAAACAGGGGTAGCATGTGCAATATTGCTACATGCCTAGGGGTGCAAACAGATGTGGAATTATCCGCGGATATCCGCATCCGCAAAAAATGCGAATTCGGATGTCTAAATTTCAGATATGGGCAAATATGGATTCGGATGGAGTTTTTTAAAATGTTGTGAATACGGATACGGGTAGCGCTTTAAAATGCGGACATGGATGCGGATATATGGATATTTAATAATATTATTAATTATATGATATGTTATATGTAATATATCCTCTTCCCCTCTCTCCCTTTATCCTTTTTCTCACTCCAACTAGGCCCACTCTTCCTCTCTCCCTCTCCCTCTTCAAGAGCAACGGTGGCGGTAGCTAGAACTACCGCTGACGCCGCCACACTAGCCCTCAGTCCCCTGCCCAATCTCTCTTTCTTAGTCCTCTTTCTCTCTCTCTCTTCTCTCCATCATGAGACCGAAGAGATCCCCTCTAGAATAATTTCATGGGTCAATGCTTTTCAACCCTTCTATCCAATAGAAGGTAAATCTCTAACATAAAGATTAATCTATGATGCAAGCCTTCTCTCACAAGGGGCTGAATTGAACCATGTGGTGAAACATTGTATAAGATGTTAATTTAGAGGGGTTCATTGTGTGTTTATTTGGCATTCTTCTGAGAGAGACAAAGCTTTTTTAGGGCTGTGAGAGTCTAGGATAGTAGTTTTACAATACACAAAGGATTTTAGAGTCAAATTTAAAAACTAGGGCAGACCCCCCCTCCTCTATCTCTAGTATGTGACTCCATCTCTCTCTTTCGATCTAACATTTCAATATTAATTATATCAATTCAATAGTTTGTTAATAATAGGTATTTGCATTGTATTTTATATTATTTTAGTTAAAATAAGTCGTGATAAAAGAATCCCCATTTAGCTTATTCGTAACCGTATCTCTTTCTCACATATCCGACTCGTATCCGTATCTAATTCACTCATCCGATTTGTATCCGATTTTGGCAGATACGAATATCAGTTTTTATATCCGAAAATATATGAATTTGTATCCAAAACTTGAAAACGAATACGAATATGGTAAAGACAATATCTGATCCGCATTTGATATGTTTGCACTCCTATACATGTCTATTGTGAAAATTCATAAGCAAATTATCATGGCCTCTGTGAATAACTAGCATATTAATGTATTTCTAAAAAAGTTTTCTCACTGCTTTCGTGGATATCTAGCTTGACTTACTAATTAAATTTCATTATAAGTCATTATTTTACCTTCGTCAACATTGGTGCAAATCATAAATTATAGAATGCTATCTATGTGATTAAATATTCCAAATTCATGAGTGGTGACTAAGTGTGCAAACAGATCAGATACGGATCAGATATTGCTTTTACCATATCCGTATCCGCTTTCAACTTTCGGATACGAATACTGATGTGGATATTGTCGGATGGAAAATTGATATTTGTATCCATCAACGTCGAATATCAGATACGGATCGAATATTAATGGATTGACTATAGATACAAATCGGATGTGAGGTTAACGGATGGTGTTACACATTGACAAAACAGATTATACATATATTACCATTCATCATAGAATCAAGAACCAAAAATCTTGCAATAAACAAGACTACACAACTTAAGATAACATAGAAATAAATATGTACTTGCATAAACAGTCTTGATAAGATCTTTTCCTTTATATGGTTCAATATCGGGTGACATACAAGCAATTCATATCATTGGAGCATTTCGTCGAGTACTTTATGAGCATATAATTATTGAGCAAAATTTTTACTAGCGTTTTCAAGTATTCTGTTTGAAATTAGAAAATTCATCTAATATTTACACAGCCCAACAAATTTATCATTTTTATCAACATCCCAATGTTTTTAGCATTTTTATTCAAAATTACATCAAGACAGTTGACAGAGGCTGAGAGAGAGAGCAGACAGAGGGGCACCGGCGACGAGTGCCGCTGGCACCTTGAGAGAGAGAGAGAGAGAGAGAGAGAGAGAGAGAGAGAGGTGCATGTGGATACCCGATCCAAATCTGATTTAATTGCGGCATGTTTGGGTTTCACGTCAGAGGAGAGAAGGCGGGAGAGGTCAGACTCAATGAAGAGCTTGGAAGAGGATTAGAGAGCAAGGAAGGAGACGAATCCGGGTCCAGGTCCGGATCGACGGGCAGGATGGTGGTTGGAGAGGCGGTCGACCATGGTGAGGTGCTTCTTGTGGGGGGAGAGGGAGAGGGAGAGAAGAGTCGGCGTCTTGGGAAAAAGGGGCGGCGAGATTGGGGTCTGATAGTGAGAGAGAGGGTATGTATTATAATTAATAATACTTAGTATAATAATTAAAGTAGTATATATTATATAAATATATTTTATAATTATATTATTATCTAATATGCGAATATCTGTATCCATATTCGCATTTTAAAATACTACCTGTATTTGGTATCCGCATCGTTTCTTAAAACCTCACGGTCCTCACCCAAATCTGTGTTTGCCCGGATCCAAAATTTAGATATCCGAAGTCGTATTTTTTGCGAACACGGATGCGGATAATCCGCATTCGTTTGCACCCCTAGTGGTGACATAGCTATGAACTTACGACATTTTTCCTTTTGTGGCTATTAGCATATTATTTCTTTTATGGTTGTCTATGCTTATTGCTTTCATTCTCATGTGTAGAGAGGATAATACTATTATCTCCTGTGTGCTGAATGCGGTCCCCAAACATGTTCACAAGTACTTGTTGCCTCTGTTGCAAAATGAGTGATGATTAACATAAGTATTGTGTCCGTGCGATTATTGAATGAAAATTAATTGACCTTTACAAATACATTGTCATATATAAAGTCCTAACTCAGTTATATAGCTCACCGCCTATGTGGGGTTGCACTCTTGCAGAAAGCAAGAAGACTAAAGTAAATCAAGAATAGAAGAATGAAGTGGATGGATATGTATGTTATTTGTTTAAATTGTATCTAGTTTTGCAGGTCACTCGAGGGTGTACCCTGTCCTATATGAGTACATAAATTACAAACTCGTATGTGCAATATGATGCCCTAAAAGTTTTGGTTATACTCGAGCCTTGGGACTCCTGTGATGGTATTCTGTGAGCGCTTGACTCTTTGTATAACTCTTAGTGTGTTATGCTCTACTGATTCAGGTTAGGAGCATGGCCATTAAAGTAATATGGAATTAGATTTTGGGAGGCATTACATGTATAATGTTGTTATCATATCATGATTATGTCCAATAATTGCAAAATAAACCTCGATGGTTAGCTCATGTATTTCACTAAACCATCTTCATGGATTACGCTGGTATATGAAAACAATACAAATAATCTCTTAGTTCCTGTTGCAAAATCCAAATGGCCAGAGGTTTATTGCCTTCTAGTTCCAGTTGTAAACTACGAGATAGTTTTCGTGTGTGTGGGTTTTTTTTTTTTTTTTTTTTTGTGTGTGTGTGTGTGTGTGTGTGTGTGTGTGGGGGGGGGGGGGGGGGGGGGGGGGGGGGCATAAACAGTGATGTTTCTCACAGAAGATAACCAAAGCACAGGCTGTCATCAAACGGGTGAAAGTTGTGACATTGTTTATTATAAACCACAGTATATTCCAAGTTACGTGTGAACTTACCAGTTCACTCAAGAACGATTGCTTGTTGAGACCCTCTAAAGCAGTAAATGCAACCTCTAGCACGCGAGAAAGGTAGGCTACAACTCTGAAGATAATAAAACAATCCTTAAGTTATACAGTGACCTTTACTTATTTGCTGAATAACAACATATCTTGAACATACCTTATGCATGCAGTTGTTGGTCGATGATCAGGGGCAATTCCATCATCAGCAGACCGATAATCAGTAGCCTTCTGCTCTGTCAACAGCAACCTCTCTACCTGCATGAATGTTCATCACAAGACTAAGAAACATGCATACAAAAAATCTCGAAGCTTCCGCATTATTATGTTTTATACTAACAGCGCTTAGAGGTTCCAAGTTAAAAGTAATCAAGGTTGTTCCTGATGCCTGTTTTCTGCGGCCATGACTCCTAACATACTAGGATAATATATTGATGCACAATTCAAAAACAGATTCTTCTTATTTTTTCTTTTTCTTTTTGAAAAGAAATGTATCTACATGCTATGGATAGGGCTGAGATGGGTGACAGTCTTGATTCCACCTGCTAACCTAACCCAAAATTACCAGGTACAGGTTACCCTAATTTGTGTCAAGCTTATACTCAAGTCAACCCCGTCGCGCACTAACAAAAACGGTTCAGACTGATTTGACCTGTTCAAATATTATTATTTAAAAAATCCTTTCTAGAATGAGGATCAAATACTACACCAATTACCAATACACAATTCATAAACAGAATTTTTTTTTTTCTTCTTCTTCTTTAAAAAGAAATGTGTCTGCATTCTCGTGGTTAGAGGTGAGACAGATAACAATTTGATCCAACCGGCTAACCTAACCCAAAATTACCATGTATGGGTCACCCTTATTTCGGGAAAGCTCATTATCAAGTCAACCTTTCTCCCAATAACGAAAAAAGGAAGGCTGACCGAGTTTAAATATTTTTATTTAAAAAATCCTTTCAAGAATGAGGATCAAACACTACATCTAAGACCACAAAAACAGCTACAATTAAAGCAGCAAGCCAACTAACCATTTGCACATGTTAAAAGAATGAACTCAAATAATTATCAAAGAAACTTATATATACCCAAACCCGCCTAAACCAAGGTTTGAGAATTCAGTTTCGCTTCCTCCAAAAATTTTGGTTTTGACCAATATTCAGTAGTTTTGCTACAGGTTTTAGTTTTATTACTGATATTGGTAAATAATATAAGTATGTGTTCAAATAGTTTGGAGGTTAAATGTAAACTAAAGTATTAATAAACAACAATTTTCTTCACTGAACTTAAAAACACAAAGGTAGATTTGTCTACTTTTTATTTATTAGTGCATATAAATCTTTGCATTAATAATAGTTCTAATTCTGCTAGGACTGATGATCTGCGTGTAAAAGAATATAAAAGTGAGGTGTTTCAGATTCTTTTTAACCTAACATTAACATTCTCAGTCTGGCGTGAAGTGTAAACTCGAACCAAATCACCCACGGTTTATAAAGTTTCTTAAAGGCAAGTCTTTCATTCCTTGTACCATCCAACTCTCAAAACCTAACCGAAATGCGACATGCAGGGTGTGTGGCATGGCAATGAGAGATCTGAAGCATTGAAGATATGGTAGGGAGATTCATGCAATTTCTTCCTCTCTTTCCTCCTTTGTTATCCACTTCTTTTGCTCTCTCCTTTTCTTGTTTTATTCTTCCTTTCTTCTTTTGCATTAGGGTTTGAGTAAATATAGCTTTGCATTAATAATAGACCTATAGTTCTAATCCACTAGGATTGAGGATAAGTATGTAAACGAATATGACGGGTTCCATATTTTTTTAACCCAAACCCAATCCATCTAACATTAACATTCTCAGTTTGGGCTGAAGTGTAAGCCCGACCCAAATCACCCATGTTTTATAAAATTTCCTGAAAGGCGACTCTATCATTCCTCGTTTCTACTACAACTCTCAAATCATAAGGGAAATGCAACATGCAGAGTGTGTGAAATGGCATGGACAGATCTGCAGTGAGGTCCAAAGAAATGGAGGTGAGATTCAGGTGAGTTCTTCCTCTTTCCTCCTTTGTGTTTCCTCTTCTTTTTCTCTCTTCTTTTCTTGTTTTCTTCTTCCTTTTTTCTTGTTTTGTGTTAAGGTTTGAGTAAACCTAGCTTTCTATTCTTGTTTCTTTTTCTTTTATATATTTATTTATTATTGGGGGCCAGATTTCATTTTTTCATTGTGTTGCAGCATTGATTTCACGACTTTTATAAGACTTTCACAGTATTTTGGGTCAATAGACTGAAACGAGTTTTTAGGCCTTCTTTCAGATTGGCGCCTTTTGAAACCATCTGAAATGGTCGGAACTGAAATGTTTTGGTCAAGACCACAATCCTTGATTTAAACTATCAAAACCCTGACTTTGGTCATTGTTCTTTTTCTTTTCTGTTTCTCCCTTCTCCCTCAAAGTTGCTTCCTAGCAGGGTTCCACCACCCATGATCTCCCTCCCTCCATGCCTGCCTACTATCTACAACCACATACCTCATATTTCTCTTCAAAATTGGGAACTATTAAGAATATGAGTTGTATAAGGAGTATAGGAATAAGAGTAGGATTAGGTTCGAGATGGGTTATGATTGGGTTTCGAGTCGAAGACAGAAACGAAGGCGAGATGGGCTCGAGTTGGGTTCGGGTCAGGTGAGTCAAAGATGAAGGAGACGAAGGTGAGATGGGCTCGAGTGGGTTTCGAATCGAAGACGAGGGAGTTGTCGGGTTGGGTTTCGAGTCGCTGAGGGAGATGAGGAAATGGTATTGGATTGGGTTGAGTCGAGAACACAAAGGTGCTCCTATTCCTATACTACTTATACAACTCATATTTCCAACAGGAACCTACCCTAAGAGTCATATAGAGAGAACCATTTTGATTGCTAGCATCAAGTCATCCAGTGTCTCCACCAAATTTGAGTGAATGACCACAATCACAATGATCATCCAACTCAGAATGGGATTTCATCATGAACAGGAGGTTGTTACCGTATTTTCTTTTAGTTTTTGGTTATTTTCATGTATTGTTTTGATTATGGTCCCCTATTTTCTCTTTGATAAATCTGTTCATGTCTGTGATTATACGACATATTTTGTTATCTTGTTCCCCTAGTTCTTTTTTGTCTTTGATTTGTTCCCCCTTTCCCCTAATTGATTTTGTATATTTTTACCTAAAAGGGTTTCGCTTTTCCCACCTTACCCATCCTGGCAGATTTATTAAACAAGTTGGTCTGCTGACTCCAAATAGTAAGGTGTCAGGTTCAGGTTGGGAACTTTGACCCATTTAATAGATCAGATTAAGACAGACAATTCAATCAGTCAAATCAAACCCCACATGTTTGTTTGGCTCAGTATTGTGGACACCACTATATTGTCCATATAGCATTAAACAGTTTTAAGAAAAACTGGACCTAGAAAAATGTAATGCAAGGCTTCTTCATGACGTATAAATAACAAAAGGAGCTCCGCAAACATCAGGTTGGCTCCTTCAAACTTGTCCAACAAATAACTCTTGCCTTGGTTAGGAATCCATAAAGACCACATTTCACTATGATAAGATGGTTTCATTTGGTCATATACACTATTTTCAATGCCTTTGCCTATTGTCAAGATTGTTCTCATGCTCAGATGAAAAAATATAGAACGATGATGTTTGTTAAATCAACCATCAAGCTGTTAGGGATGAGAAAGAAACTACTGATACGTACCTCAGCCATCACAGTGTCAATACACTGAAGAAGACCCTTATATGCAGCAGCCTCAACCTTAGACACAGCTGTGCCCATCTCTTCGCATGAAGCCGCATGAGCACCATCCACAGGAAGCAAGAGACGAGCAATAGTATTTGAAAAATACTGCAAAAGTATCATTACCAAGTGCTAATCTAGAACTAATATACATAAGTAATAAGCACCTCAATGAAATCGTTACTTGTTGAAGTATTGCCACGCTACTAGCAGAGCGCTGAACAGCAATCATGAAAGATCTGAAACTACTTTCACCAGCAGCAGCAGCAGCCTCCGCCTGCAAGTCAATAATTTACACTGATCATACCCACCCACTCATATGACAATATTTCCGGGTTTAACAGTATATATAAGAACTAAATGGTTGATCCTTTTTTTCCCAAGCACAACTGGATGATTTTGATTTTGTTACTAGGTAAATAAATATCAACATCCACAACAAAAGAATAAATAACAGAGAATTAACATACAGCAGAAGCTGCAGCAGCAGCAACCCTTCTACTGACACTTGTCCCTATCATGAATCTGTCTCTCAAGGCTGCTGCCTCATTCAAACTCTCTCTGGCCCGTTCAAGTCCTTCAGTTAAATATTGGCTTACCTACAAATGTTTCAGTAACTTAAAACAAGAATTATAGTGGAGGACAATAGTGCCAATGATGTCGAACCAAACTTACTTGATCAAGTAAGCAAGTGAATACTGATTTTACATTACTTGCAAGCGTAGCAGGCTGTAAAGAGAAAAAAAGTAGTTTGTCACGGCACAATGGAAACAAGAAAAAGATAATAAAAGAAAACCGAAACAAAATCTGACCAGCATCAGCATATTATTGAAGCAGAATAAGACTATACAGCAAGAGGGCAATAACATCCAGGCTCAACAGAATATAAAGCAATTATTCAAATAAAAGTGAAAAGATAAGAACTTCTAAGTCTTAGTATGTTGTGATTGTGACAATGAAAAGAAACATTCAAATGGAGCTGAAAGTATTTACATGTCTACAGAAAACATTAGAAAACATCTCAGTAGAATTAGGGATGCAAGTGGGTCAGGTCTGGTTGGGTTTTGTCATGACCCATACTCAACCCGGAGCTATATTAGGTTCAAGAATTGGAACCAAAATTTACCCATTTGTTTATTGGGTCGGGTTCGGGACAAATTTTAAAGCATTACTGGGTCTACTGGGTCAGGAATTATGAATAGAGATCCAAAATTCCAAATACAACCCGCATAACTCGGGTTTGGTTTGGGTTAGAGTGGTTATGGGTCTAGTTTAAGGTCTAAACTTGAACAAACAAAAAAATGTGGCAATATAAAAAGAAAAAAGACATTATTATTAATAAAAAATACATCAAAAATTGTTCCAGAACATAAGGTGAGAAGATATATAGGAATGTCTACTCTCACAATTAATGAAATTATAATAACGACTTCAATGTTCTTATGGAAACTCACATTAGCTCTAACTACCAAAGTGGTAATATCTAATTTGAAATTATGAGTGATTTGATTTCAAATACTTTTTTGTAATCTCAATCAAATGATGATTAATATAAAAATCACCCCAAATCTATCTCATTTTCATCCTTTGACTAGAGAGAAAAAGACTTAATTTTGGAACCTTGATCAAAGAGTGAGTAATTTGAAAATCACCGCAAATCTTTTCCGTATTCATCCTTTAGAGAGAGAGAGAGAGAGAGAGAGAGAGAGAGAGAGAGAGAGAGATTTTGGAGTCAAAATCAAAGAATCACTTTGAAAATCACATCAAGTCTTTCCCATCTTCATCCTTTACCAGATTTGGGAGAAACGGAGCGAGATTTAATTTTCCAACTAATATGGAGTGTGGCACAACTAAGAACTAAGGGAGATTTTCTTTGGGGATGGAATGGGATGTATCGAATCAGATCAGGTTTGGGTCAGGTAAAGAGCAAGAGGATCCAGATGAAAAGTGGTTCATTTTTTATTAGGTTGGGTTCGGGTTGAGTTAACTCTTTTAGTGACCCACATGACCTCAAAAATAATATGGGTTAGTTTTTTTTTTTTTTTACCCATATTACCCATTTAACTATCCTGATCGGATTCGGTTCGGATAAAACTGGGGTCATTTACGGGCTGATTTAGGCCGCAGCCCTAAGTTGTATAATACAATAATAGCTATAAAAAATATTGATATGAATAAAACTATAAAGTATAAGCTCCAGTAACTTTCATATAATAGAATTGTTAATTACCACTATGAAAATAATTTTGATTGATACTTTCTCAATTCTTTTTAAGATCCAAAAATCTGACCAAACCAAGTCCGAATCTGATTTCCTAATAGGATTCATACTCAGATATTGCATGAATCCACTCTGAATCCAACCCGCTTACACCCCTTGTAGCATAGATTGCATTTTCGGTTGTGAATAAAATTAGAACCAAGACAGCATGAAAATTTTACAAAGATATATATTAAATATCTAGGAACTAAAATAATTCAGAAAAAAAGATCAGTTTGAAACTCAAAAAACGTATCCACAATTACATCTTACTACCGATCACAATTGATGATGTAACTAATCCCAGAGAATGGAAGGTAGAAATCCTCTAAGTCCAAATTCTACAATTCTTAATATACAAAAAACCAGGGGAAATATGTTAAGATTTGTGCAAACAAATTGTCCCACATTGGCTAGACAAGGGGATGGTCTTGGATATATAAAGATTTGGGCTACTCCACCTAAAAAGCTAGTCTTTTGGGATAGTACCCCAAGTCCTCACAAATGGTATCGGAGCCATGTCCAAAACTTAGTCATGTGTGGAAGATCTCCCAGAGTGAATGGCGTAGTGATGTAATACCACCTGGATCGCAATCACCTTCAAACAAGATTTGGGTTTCCACCCCTTGCACGGGCTTCTCACCCTAAACTCAAGAATTTAACACAATAATTGGAGGAAAAGTTTTAATCATTCATTAGTTGCTCAACATAATAGTCTAGGGGGCCTTATATAGGCTTTACAAAAGAGAACTACTGGGAAATAACCGATGTGGTACTAAACGTCCACAAAAGACAAGAAAATAAAAGACACACAAATAAAGCTAAAACATATGCTATCCATGAAGCCTGTCCCATCTAAAGCCATAGAAGACCAGCGCGTCGCCTCCTGAAGTATACTCGATCGAACTGCTCCTGGGCGGTGGCATGATGTCCTCATCAATCCCCCCGGGTGGAAAGAACTCGACCCTGTCGAGTGTGGGGGACAGAACTGCTGTCTGCTGTGATAGTGCTCCAGCCGATCAGGATCAAGATGTTGGAGGTCTCCTCAGTAATCCAAGAATTTTCTGAATCAGGTTTTCCCGTCCACTTAATGAGATAGCGTCTCATCCCTCCATCTCTAGTAGAGATAATCTGATCATCAAGATAGAATCTATATGTTCTGTTGCATAGGACATTTTAGGGGAAGTGGAGGTAGTGGGGGGCTCTCAGAAAGAAGGTCTTGGCTTGGCTCATCCACAAATGGATCAGAAGGGGTATCAAAAGTACCTCGATATGGAACAAATCCTCAACATTAAAGGTGCAACTGATGCCAAAGTCAGGTGGGAGATCCACCACATAAGCATTTGAATTGATTTTCTTGATAATCTTGAATGGCCCTGCACTTCGCGCGTGTAATTTCTTCACGGTTCCTGGTGGAAACCGTTCGGGTCGCATACGGACCATCACATAATCTCCGACATTAAAAGACCTTAATCGGCGATGTAGATCTGCAGAAGCTTTATAATCAGTATTATTTTTCATTATCTTATCTCTGACTTCCTCATGTAATGCATGGATATGGGATGCAAATGCTGATGCGGAGTCTGATACCCTAGAATGATGATGAGCCATGGGAATTAAATCAATGGGTTGCCTGGGCTTAAAACCGTTTACAATTTCAAAAGGACTGAGACCCGTAGTCCTATTGACAGATCCGTTATATGCAAATTCAGCCATGGGCAAAATGAGATCCCAAGTTTTTAAATTTTCTCCAACTAGACACCTGAGGAGATTTCCTAGCGATCTGTTTACCACCTCGGTTTGACATCTGTCTGTGGGTGAAAGGCGGGTTGAGAATTTCAGTTTGGTGCCCATCTTATGCCAAAGTGTTTTCCAGAAATAGCTAACAAACTTAACATCCCTATCAGACACCATGGTTTGAGGTATCCCGTGCAACTTTACGATATGATCAAAGAATAAGACAGCAACTCGAGACGCATCTGAGGTCTTGGAACACGGGATGAAGTGAGCCATTTTGGAGAATCGGTCAACTACCACTAGGATAGAATCGTGCTTTTTTTGAGTTTTGGGCAGCCCTAGTATGAAGTCTAGGCTCACGTCTTGCCAGGGGCACTTAGGTACCGGAAGAGGAGTGTAAGGTCCGGCAATCTGCTTCTGTTGCTTAGCCAGTTGACACGTGCGACATTGGCTAAGTACTTTAGAGACATCTCTTTTCAGACTCGGCCAGTAGAATTGGTGCTCAACGGCCTCAATTGTCTTGTTCTGGCCGAAATGTCCCGCCAGACCTCCAGCATGTAGTTCCCAAGATAGAAAATCCCTGAGTGACGTACGGGGAATGCACAACTTACGGAATCGGAAGAGATAGCCGTCTTGAAGGAGAAAACCGTACATCTCACGAACAGGGCCGTCTCGCAACGTGACATAAATTTTCCCAAAATCGGGACATGATTCATACTCCTCTTTAATTTCTCAAATCCAACCACTTCTGTGCTCATTGCCACCAAGATCGTGACACGTCGACTTAGCGCATCAGCAACCTTATTCTCGATGCCTGCTTTATGTTTGAGAACAAAAGTATAATCCTGCATGAACTCCACCCATTTGCTATGTCTCGCGTTTAATCTCTTCTGGGAATTGAGATACCTTAACGCTTCATGATCTGAGTATAACACAAATTCTTGTGGCAACAGGTAATGTCTCCAGTAGCGCAAAGCCTGTACAACCGCATAAAATTCTTTATCATATGTGAGTAGCGTTGCGGGCATCATTTAATTTTTCGCTGAAATAAGCAACCGGGTGGTTTTCCTGACTCAGTACACCACCTATGGCCAGTCCCGATGCGTCACAAGTTACTTCAAAAGCTTTTGAAAAGTCAGGGAGACGCATTACGGGAGCTTCTGTCATCATCTTCTTTATCTCAGCGAAAGCTTTGGAGGCAGCAGGAGTCCACTGGAACACCTCACTCTTCAAACAGTCGGTGATAGGTGCCATGATAGCACTAAAATTCTTGATGAACCGACGGTAGAAAGTGGCTAACCCGTGAAAGCTTCTGACTTCTCTAATCGTCCGGGGTTGTGGCCACTCGGTTATTGCCTTTACTTTCTCAGGGTCTGCGGAAACTCCCTCGGAGGAAACCACAAATCCTAGGAAGATAACCCTGTCTATACAAAAAACACACTTCTTTGGATTTGCATAAAATTTCTCAGCATGGAGTGTGCAGAGGACTTGCCTCAGATGTCCCACATGTTGCTCCTGGGTTTGGCTGTAGATCAGTATGTCATCAAAATAGACCACCACGAACTTACCGATAAACGGTCGAAACAATTGGGTCATTACTCTCATGAAGGTGCTTGGAGCATTAGACAGTCCAAATGGCATAACCAACCATTCATATAACCGTCTTTAGTTTTAAATGCAGTTTTCCATTCATCCCCGGGTCGGATTCTAATTTGGGTACCCGCTCTTAAGATCAATTTTGGAGAAAATTGTGGCACCTGACATCAAATCCAGCATATCATCAAGACGGGAATGGGGAAACGGTATTGACGGTAATTTTATTGATTGCACGACTATCCACACACATACGCCATGTACCATCCTTCTTTGGCGCCAAAAGTGCGGGAACCGCACATGGACTCAAGCTCTCCTTGATGAACCCCTTGTCAAGTAGCTCTTCTACTTGTCGTTGCAATTCCGCATGTTCAGTTGGGTTCATTCTATAGTGGGGCAAATTTGGTAAAGTTGCTCCTGGGACTAAATCAATAGCATGTTGAATGTCTCGCATAGGGGGCAACTCACCTGGAAGATCTTGTGGGAGGGTTTCGGAAAACTCCTCCAGAATTGGCTTGATGTGCTCAGGAATCTGCTCCTCGATATCCCGGCTAGCCTCTCGAGCCACGAGAGCATAACAAGTAGAGCCATCTTGCAAGCTCTTTTCAATTTGATCGTGGCTAATCAAATTCATTTCCATCTTACCTTTGCCCTTATCAACCCTTTTTTTTGGATGTATAACGTCCACTTTATCTTTCCCTTTATCAGCCTCTTTCTCTCGGGTTGGCGGCTTTGGTTGATTTGGCATAATCTTCACCTTTTTCCCATTATGGACGAACGAACACTGATTGGTACGTCCATGTATGGTCACATCTAGGTCAAATAACCATGGTCGACCCAAAATAATGTGACCTACATTCATGGGTAGTATGTCACACCACACATTTTCTGTGTATGTGGCAAACTGGATGGGAATTTGACATCTTTCTTGAACATCGATAGATGTAGCATCGATCCATGTAACCTTGTAGGGGCTTGGATGTTTCACCGGTGTCATCCCCAAGGTGGTGATTAACTTTGACGCCACAGCGTTGATGCAGCTGCCACTATCCACTATTACCTTGCAGTTCTTATTGCCAATTTTTGTGCAAGTTTGGAATATGGCAGTCCTTCTCCAGTCGTTGAGTGGTTCTGGCTGGGTTAAGGTACATCTAACCACTCCTAATTGGGTGCGAGCTACACTAGGAGGTAAACTCGTCACTTCCACAGTTCGGATGCACCCATTAAATTCATACTCTTCGACAGAGGCATCCGAGTCATCGTCTTGTTGGTGCACCACCTCTTCTCCATCATCCTCTCCTTCTATATCTTCAATGGGAACTTCGACAAAGAGGGTTTTGGTTTGACTCGGGCACTGGCTGGCAAAGTGACCATACCCTTGACACCTGTAGCATTTGGTTCTAGGGTTGACTTTTCCTGGTTCACTTATCGTTCTCTTCTCGGATACAAAGGGCTTTGCACCAGAAGGACCTGCTAGTTTGACGCTAGAGGAACTGGAGGCAGGTTTACTTGGGGTAGGAAGTGTTCGGTTGAAGCTTGGCTGGCCAGTAGTGGTGGTTCTAGAGTTATCCTTAAAGTTACTTCGGTTAAAGTAGGATCCTCTAGACTCATCTAAGTCGGTGACTAGCTGATATGCCTGTTCTAGAGTCGTGATGCCTCGAGCAATGAGCTCTCGGCGATAATCATCCCTAAGACCGGACCTAAACCTAGATAGGGTCTGTTCGGGAGATTCTAACTCAATAGCTCCACACCGATTCAGATATTCATCAAACTTAGCAATATAGTCAGCAGCTGATTTGTTTCCCTGGGTCCATCGATTCCATTTGTCCAACAATTGTTGACTGAATGATGGTGGAACATACTTCATCATAAGCTTCTCTTTCATGCTTTCCCAAGTGTCCACGGGGTCTTCCCTTCTGTACCTCATCATCCTCTCTAAATTTTCCCAGTATTGCCCAGCTTGTCCCGTTAATTTCATAACGGCCAATCGAACCTTTCTTGATTCAGACATGTCATGCCAACGAAATATCGGTCCATGGCCAACTGCCAATTGATATAGACCTGAGGGTCTAAACGCCGTCAAAAGAAGGAGCATCAACTTTAACGCTCCTGATATACTGGGCATCGGCATCAGTTGTTCGGTAAGGTGGGCCTCGCTCACGCCTAGGAGACCTACTGTCATGGCCTCGCTCACGCCTAGGAGACCTACTGTCATTTCGAGAACTCTCATCATCCCTGATTCTTCTCCTATTGGTTTCTAGCCTACCAATTCTGGTTGCTAGATCCCTACAGTTGACATCAACCTGATCCTTAACTTCTTGTAGTTGTCTGTCCATGCTCTCCATCTTTTGTAGGATTGTGTTAAGGGTATCATGAATGCTAGGGTCCATTGGTGCTGAAGTTTCGCCTATAGAAAAAGTTCTACCACTTCTAGTAGGCATGCAAGATTCTCACTGACCCTAAATGCAAGCTGTCCTTAGGATATGTATGTTATGCAGGAGGAGTCAGAGATTAGAATGGTGAAAGTTAATACCAATTTAAGCTAATGAGATTAACACGTGATTAAGAAAATTATAATGTGAAGACAGTGATAAAGACACGTGCTGATACAGTTAATTTCAAGATATAGCAAGTAATCACAGATTCAGATTAATTTAGTTGCACGATTAATATTAGGTCGGTTACCACTCAAGATCAGAATCACACAACTCACTTATTTAGTGGGCAACAGTCAATAAATTCTATCATGCGACAGATTGGGAGAACTAGCTATTTTAATCAAGTGACAGGAATAATTGACAGAATATTCAAAGTTACCTGGGAAGACGACCGTAAATCAAACCTAAACGAGACTGCTGTAGGCGCGTAGTACTGGTCGTCACGAATCCCCTGCCTCAAAAACGGCTCAATTCGGACTTGAAACGAGCCCTGAACGGCCTCTGGAAGATCTGGTCTGTGTCTGAACTGAACTGAACTGAACCAGACTTGAATCAGACCCGGTTCAGGGCTTGGCTTGGACCGGACTTGAGTCAGGTTGGATCCAAACTTGGGCAGTCGGGCTGGGTTGAGTCAAGCGGATCCAGGCCAAGTCAAATTGGCCGAGTCGGGCTGGGCTGAGTCAAGCGGGACAGGGCCGAGTCGGGCTGGGTTGAGTCGGGTTGGGCCGAGTCGGACAGGGTTGAGTCGGGCTGGGCTTTAAAATCAAACCCAACAGCACCCAGGCCCTTCTACCCTCTTCGCGGTCGCTCGCTAGGGCAAGGAAGCGGCGGCGAAACTCGGCAGCGGACGGCGACGCAGGCGGTGGAGATGGCCGGCGAAGCTGGAGACCCGGTCACGGCGGCGCTCCGGCGAGGCTGGAAGCGTCGGAATGGTGATCCGACTAGCTAGCGTCGTTGAAGCCTCGTTGACTCTGTTGGCTTGGCTGACGGCGAGGAACTTCGAGGTTGCCGGCGAAGCTTTCTGAGCTCTCCGATGAGGACGATGGTGGCACCGGAAGGCGGAAGTGAAGGCGGTGAGTGGGAAACAGGCGAGGATCTCCGACGAAGGTACTGGATCCGCTCGGATCTGCCCTAATCAGCGTCGGCGATGAGATCTGGGGAGACGACGGCTCTGTTGAGGGTCCAACGACGATGGCAAACAGCCGGAGAGGGCTCGACGACGACTGGATCTGCTGAGAGAGCTCGGGCGACGACGACGGGGGGCGGGGATCGCCGGCGATGAGATCTGGGGTGACGTCGGCTCTGTCGAGCGTGGCAGAGGAAGAGGACGGCGACTGAGATCGGCGGCGGAGGCTCACCCACAGTCGATGGTTGACGAAGTTGAGGGCGATGGCGGTGCTCTGGCTGTGGTGGTGGCGGGTATTGATGGCGGCGGGGGCAGTGGTGTCGGCTTCGTCGGTGGCAGAGGATTGCGGTGGTGGCGACAGAGATTGACGACGAGGACGACGAGCGGCGGCGGTGGATCTTGTTGCAGATGAGGATGGGGATGATGAACAGTAGGATCTGGGAATTAACGGGGATTTTCGAAGAGAATTTTTTTTTTTTTTTTTCACTGTAATTTTCTTTTCTTTTTCTTTTCTTTTTTTTTTGCAACAGTGTAATTTTTTCTTTTCTTTTTTTTTGTTTGTTTTTTTTTTTGTTTTTTTTTTTTTGTTTTTGGAATGGATGGATAGATCTAGGGTTTTTTGGAATATAGATCTAGGGTTTGAAAACTGGAAGAAAAAATTAGAAAAAACAAGATTTGAAGGGGATTGAAACCGGTGCTCTGATACCAAAATGATGTAATACCACCTGGATCGCAATCACCTTCAAACAAGATTTGGGTTTCCACCCCTTGCACGGGCTTCTCACCCTAAACTCGAGAGCAAAAACTCAAGAATTTAACACAATAATTGGAGGAAAAGTTTTAATCATTCATTAGTTGCCTCAACATAATAGTCTAGGGGGCCTTATATAGGCTTTACAAAAGAGAACTACTGGGAAATAACCGATGTGGTACTAAACGTCCACAAAAGACAAGAAAATAAAAGACACAAATAAAGCTAAAACATATGCTATCCATGAAGCCTGTCCCATCTAAAGCCATAGAAGACCAGCGCGTCGCCTCCTGAAGTATACTCGATCGAACCTGCTCCTGGGGCGGTGGCATGATGTCCTCATCACGTAGGCCCGGGCGCAGTCGCTGGCACGGGTCAAGTGAAAGGTGCAGGGCAGTGCAGCGCAGCGAAAAAGGCGCAGGCACAGGTGCAGTGAAAGGCACAGTGCAGTGCAGTACAGCGAAGGACGTAGGCGTATGCACAGGTGCAGCGGAAAGGCACAGTGCAACGCAGCGCAGCGATTAAGACGCAGGTTCGGACTCTTTGTTTGAGGGGTGATTGTTAAGATTTGTGCAAATAAATAGTCCCACATGGGCTAGACATGTGGATGGCCTTGAGTATATAAGAATTTGGGCTACACCACCTAGAATGCTAGTCTTTTGGGATGGTGCCCCAAGTACTTACAAAATATACAAGTAGGTCATGCACCATGCTCTCTGAAAGACCTAAAAGAAGATATATTGAGTCACATCAAATACATTACTTGTCCTTGTTTGGCTGCCCTACGAACACAATAATAGTTAAAAAGGAAAATTTCATAAACTAAATACACAAAAGGATAACCTGGTTTACTTACCCCGAGATTATCTAGATTAAACACTATCTATACTAGTCAATAAAACAATAAACATAATACATGATACAAGGCACTAAAAGATGAATATATTATTTGCTTGTCATCCTTTGATTACTAAAACAACCAGATCATGACTCAAAATGCATAATTACTAATAAGGACCAATAAGCTGCCTCCAACTATTAATTATTTTGACATTACAATAAAAGTACCTCATGTTGATGTACAATGAGGGCGGTGTGTAATCAAGCAAAAGAAAAGAAGAGTGGTAATGAACGCACATTATAGAGCAATAAATAATAAGCAGTTAGCCCAGAAAGCACTGGAGTCCCTGGTTTCAGATTATTTCAGAATTTCATCAAATGTCCCAATCATTTTCAATTAATATACAATTTATACAATTTACAGGAAAGATTGATTTCATTAAATTGACTAAGTCACGCAATGATTGCTATCTTCTTCAAAAAGGATCATTTTTAAAATGAAACCTTGAGCTTTACATACACATTCCTTGAGCTTTACATACACATTACATGCATATTCCTTGTAAAGAAATTTTAATAAACATTAAATAACAGGTTGTGGTGAATGCCCCCCACATTCCCCACCAAAGTAATGTACGCCTGACCCCACTAAACATTCTTATAAATACAAACCCATCCAGCCTCCTTTACAAGCTGCCCCTTGTGGGTCCATATAAATTAATGAGCTAGGAACATGACTTTTATAGTTATCCCTGACACATACCTAAGTAATATATTAAAGAGACCAGATTTGTTACCTTACTGTACTTAACAGTAACATTAAGCTTGTAAGAGAAGACTGGAGAAGTCAGTTTAGATATAAAAGTTATCTAAGATTAATGAGAAGGTCTCAAATACTGGCATTATTTACCTTTTAGGGAACTTCATTTAATGTAACAGCAGATAGATGTACTATCTGGAACTTTTAGATACTTTATATATGTGTGTTTGGGTAATATTTTCACGTAACACAAAACCTAGAGTATAATAAATTTGAATTTATCCACAAAGCACTGCTAGTTAGAAATAACTATTCTGCACTGTGTACACTACACGCTGAAAGAAAAGGCTGGCAATCAATCTATTTTTTCCCTTTTGGAAGCAAAATTCTTTTTCTTTTTAAATTGACAAAATAAAAGGTATATATATTCATAGTCAATTCTTGACACTTAACTCTATCCTGCATTAGATGCTCATAAGATAAAACTTAGGGAATTTAGCATATGTATCCCTATGTTGTTAAAAATTTAAATATTTCTCCTTGCCATTTGAGTATTTCCCTATATGACCTTGCATTTTCTAAGGAACTTTGTGTCTATATTCCTTTGTTAGCTCAGAGTCAATTAGATTCATGTTTATGTCTTAGCTGGCAAATAATTGATACTTTAATGCAGACATTACCCTTCCCTGATCTAACTCACTGCAAATAACTCTCAATAGCGAGTTGTTTCTCATCCTCCCTTCTCTGTTTCTTCTGTTTCAGTCTCCCATTACCTTATGATTTCAGATAACAGTCAAACCAACCAGCTGGATCTTGTGTCGAGGAACTTTCGGCAATTGGTGGCGAAGAGAATGGATCCAAGCACCTCTCCCGCATGATGACAGTCCCCAGCACCCTCGCCGAGCTTGACAAGGATCAGGCAAAGAGCATCTCATCAGATGTCCAGTTGTCGCTCACCGATCATCGTCGTCATGAATCAGTAACCCGTTAAGGAGAAGCACTGTTCTAATAACAAGTCGTGGAGCTTCTTGCAGGACAAGGACTCGCTCCTTGTCCAGTTGAAGGACGGAGTGCTGGATGACGTGCAGGTCATCTATGTCGCCTCACTTAAAATCGAGTTCACAGGCAGCGAGCAGGATGTCAACTCTTAAGTGCTTCTAGAATGATTTAAGCGTGTTACCGGCATTTTTGCCTTCAAATTTGTTGGATAAGTTCATTCAAGCTAATGGAAAATCCTCTATCAATGTCAATTTTTTGTTTGCCTAGGTTCAAGACGGGTTATGGCCTTTGTTTCAAGAAAATGTCAGTTTTTTATTATACCTCTAACAGTGTCGATTCTCCTCATTTCTTATCTATTTTATCACGCATCTAATAACAAGTGGCAACCCATCCACTGTGCAGGATATATATTTTAAGAGAAAGGACACTCAAATTCATTGTGAGAAATGGAACACATGAGCCTAGGATACAAAAGAAGATCAAAAGCATGAGTCCAACAACAAGACATAGAGAGGATCCAACATAGTTTCCACTTAGAATTTGTAAATTTTGTTCCTTTTTCTTTTGGACATTCTCGAGTTATGTGTGGTGTTTCAAGAATGGGTTACGTACCTCCCCATATGAGCAGCCACCTTACTCTCTTGTTTAGTGCCTCAGCAGCCTATTCAGGCAACTAGAAACTGAACACCTCCCTCCCTAACCCCTTCCCGGAGGGGGGGGAAATGAAAGAGGAAAAGAAAAAAGAAGAAAAGAGAAATAGTATCTTTGATCTCTAGTCGTCACAGCCAAATTGCAGTCATTAGAATCGCCGCCAGTGGCTGCCGGGTGGGTGGAGGCACTAGAGCTCGACTAAACTGAGATGAATGCTATATTAAACCCTGATCCAATTGGTTTAGTTAAAATGGATTCCTACCTCAAACGCAAGCCGATTCGTTGTCTAAGTTTTGACAATTTGACTAAAGTGGGTCAATTTGACCGAGTTCAAGCACTCTAAGCAAAATCCATGTATCCTTCCTTCTTTTGATTTCTAGGGCATTCAAGCCATAGCTCGACCAATGATGTGGCGAGAAGCGATGATAGAAGCAGCTGATGGCAAGGCAAGTTGTGATAAAGACAGAAAAAAAATCATCACTTTCCATCCAAATGTGTACTAACCACTATTGTTCTGAGACTCTTTATTCAGAACTAAAAATTACTTGAAGCATGAAACAAAGTAAAATTGTCCCGTTTCAGAAGTGACACCTTTTTATAAGCTTTCACCTACTATCTTAATCTCAAATTTACTATCAACAATTTACAACTACTGACCTGAGAAGAAAGGAAAATGCATCTAGATATTGCCTCCTCGTTCCAGCGCACAAATTCTGTAACTATAGTAACAGATATCTGCTGGTGGCTAGATGTGCTTATAGCTGTTTTTGAGCGTGAGGCATTTCCTGCTGCATCAGATTGCTGTTGAATTTCAGCACGCAACTCTTTTATCTGGACAATCACATTATCATGCTAAGGACTAGGTTTGATACAGCCATAAAATTTTATCTGCTAATATACAAGGATAAACATCTAAAGGCTATAGCTTAAAAATAAAAATTAAAAATAGAAAAAAAAAACCAAATAGGTTCTGAATAGTTTGTAAATGGGATAACCTTCGCTTGATAAAGCTGTCTGAGGGATGCCTGCTCGTGTTCAGGATAGTCATCCTTATGGGAAAGGAACAGGGACTCGGTGAGGCCTGAAGCAGAGAATAAATAGGGACATCATGAGCATAAGGCTAGGCAATTAAAATGAAGAGTTTCAATTATTGCTGTCTGAAATATGTACTGAAAAGAGATTACTTCTAGTCAGAAAACCTTGAGCCTTGCGCCCATAGATCAAAACATAACTAATTTCCTCAAATTTACATCCATCAAGTTAAATGGAATTGCACAAAGATGGCCTGCCAGCCCTTTCTTGCAATTACTGATCCATCTAAAGCAAAAACTAATCAAATCTTTATGAGACGGCTCTAAATGGTAAAACCACCTGCCAGGACAGAAGAATGTGACAATTGTGGATATCTTAACTAAGGGCCCAGAAATTTATCGTGATGGACCTCAAAAACACCGCAAGTTTCTTGTATTAACAGCCAAGCCACTCAATCCAAACAATGTTGAACCAAATCATTACATTTAGCAGCTACAAAAGCCTACTCACTGAAGGCTCCCTTTATTTAATTTCTGAGGAAGGTGTTTAAGTTTTTAGGAAAGGTGTAGGGCATCACTAAAATTTTCATTCCTTGGAAGGGATAATGATAGGAATCCTTATTTTTCTGAGCAAACACAAAAGGGTCCCCCATTTCACTCAAATATCAATTTAGTTCCCTTTTTCTTATTTACAGATTAGACAAAAACTGATCTTACCAAAGCTTGTTATACAAGCACTTTTTAAATGACACCTATATGTCAAGTTAGTCATGTTTTCCTTGTCAGTACAGCAGGCAAAAACCCTGATCTTACATAATCTCGTTAAGATATGGTTAAGTATTTCACAAACAAATATTGTTGCCCATTCCTTCTCTCAGAAATTTGCTTCTGTTCTAGAGAACTTCCACTTTCTTCCTCACACATGATGGATCTTCTCTTCCTTTCAGACCACTACCCGAAATCAAAGATCAGGATCCAATTTAGAATTGAGTTGGAAATTAGAAATTTGATTCCCCTTCCACCTACAAAGTTCGGATAATAGTAAGAGAACAGTTGGGTCGTTCTTCACTTCTTCTCTTGTTTCTCTCTAGGGGTCCAATTCGAAGAAGCTTAACACCATTCTAATTCAGTTGCTTGTAGCTTTTGTTTTCTGGTCCAATCAATTAGCAATAAATCCAAATTTTTACTATATGCATTGATTTAGGTCGCTGGAAAAGCAATTCATTTCTAATATTTGAGAAGTTCTAAAGTGATGGTTTGGCTCAGATAATGGTTTTAAGTTGTAATCATTTAAATCTTTTCATGCAGGTTATATAGTCGGGGTGCTCGTGAGAAAGAACTCGAATAATTGTCTTTAACCAGTTGCCACAGAGAACAAATTAAGGAGCAAAATACATAGAACAAATCGCTTCTACGCTGGTTACAGCTTAGCGGCACGATCTCCATGATTCATGGGTTCAATTACACAGCCAGATCATCCCCACGTTCAGATATTACAACGCCCCTAAATCAATGCGGGGTGTAATGGATGATGGCGGATATCTCTGCGTAATAATTCCAACAATCAAGCGGCGCAATTTGGGCAATTACGAGAAAATCACAACGTGCAAATCATGCAGTAATGGAGGTCTGAAATTTCCGCACCCTCAATTACAACAGGCATATTTACACCTCGATCTCCATGGAGAAAGAGGTTCGCTTTTGATTACCACCGAAAACACTACACACAAGCATGTTTCGCTTGCTTGCATTCCAAACAAGGATTCTCATTCTCACGCCTGAGGGTCTTCGTTTGGCACCACACTGGTGCTCCTAACTTGAAAGGTGTTCTTTTCTTCTTCTTTTTTTTTTTGATAGGATCAATCGGGAGCGTCTAATTATTTGTGGCGGAAAATCCTCACCACATTGGTGGTTTCATTGAGATCTCTTGAGAAAACACTCAGAGTTCCCCCTCTCTAGCCAAACACTTTCTAAAAACCCTCTTCGAAAAGCCTCGCCAGCGATGATGGCCCTTACAAACAAGGCCAGCTCGCAAATCGTTGCCCATCTGCCATCTCCAAAGGCAAGAAGATTGTCAACAGGGACACGAGTAACGCGGAGCTCCATCTTCCAAATCCTACGTTCTTGAACGAGTCGAGGAGAAGCATTCGTCCTTAATAACCCACCAGAAACGGTGGCCAACGAGCTTAAATCACGACTGCCCGCTGAAGAGCAACTCTTCCAACTGGTAGCCAGCATGCAGAAGTGGCTAGATGCACAGGAAGCTGGGGCGGCCCGCGAGCGAGAGAAGGCCACCCTGGAGAGGGATGTGGTGACACGTGTCCAGAATCAGCTTCTTACTCAAATCGAGACACTCAGAAGAGCTCAGATGAGAAGCTTGGATGCCAGAGAATCCCACGCTCATCCCTTGTAGCCACGCGCGACAGATACCACCTGCACCGGGGCAGCTAGAGGCATCGCAGATCCGCATCTCCGCGTCACGAGGAACGCTCCGATGATAGCAAACCTCCCAAGCCCACGAAAGCCAGCATCGAGGACCTCGTGGAAATGGTCAGAAAGCGAATCCATAAGGACAAACCACAATCTCACAGTGGGTCAAGATCTTCCATCTTGTGAATCTCTGATTCTCCTCTGTCGGAGGAGATCATATCTCACCATTTTTTGAAGAAGTTCGTGATACTGAGCTTCAATCGTTATACCAGAGAGACTGACCCCGCCAGCACCTGGCGGTCCACTCCCATGATGAACCCCCTGATGTGTTGGGTGTTTCCTTCCAGTTTCAAGGGCGTGGCCTTAGATTGGTTTTACTCACTCCACTCGCAGTCTCTTTGAAGCTTTCAGGAGGTCAACGACGCCTTCTTCAATCAGTACGCCTCGCGACAAGACTTCAAGAAGAATACATCCATCTCCTTATGGTCAAGATGAAGACGGGAGAAACTCAAGCGCTACATCAGTCATTGTCATAGCCATATGGCCCTGATTTATAACGCAATGACGAGGTCATCGCGGCTGCATTCATCGCCAGACTAAAGACCAACCACTTCTACAAACACTGGTGAAGCATGATGTCATCAACATGAAGGAAATTTTGTATCAAGCCCAAAAGTACATACAACTGGGGAGGCAACCCGGAGCTCAACGAGTCGGTCCACCAGGCGAGAGAGTGAACTGGAGAAGAAGCAACCATCTGCTCCCCCAAAAGGCTCTGAACCGAGGACAGGACGGTTACAAGAAGCGCTCCCAGCTGAGCTCTTCACGAAACCCCCATTGAAGTCTACGGAGTGAATGTCAACTTCGCTCCGTTCAAGGTCTTCATCGACCGGGTCTTCAGCGCCATCCAAGAACCTTGGATGAGGCGCCCGAGACCCCTCCCGTCTAATCGAAGGGCCCTGGAGCGGGCGACTACTGTGCATTCCATGACGGGTTAGGTCATCGCACAATCGACTGTCGATCTCTCCAAAGCAGCTCCAGGAGCTTGCCAATCAGAAGTACCTCAAGGAGTTCATCCTTAACCCGGACAGCCCTTGAAAGTCAAGGTGCATGAAGGAGCTCCCGAAGCTCAGCAACCAGGGAACATGGCCAGCCACGCGCTCATCAGCTACAAAGAGGTGGAAGCCATTTTCAGCGCATGCCCACTAGAGGGCGCCACCTCGAAGAAAAAGGCCATCTACATCAACGAGGCCCGCAAGACCAACTATCCAACAGTGCTGACTGGTTCCCGAGTAGGTCAATCACGTTCTCATAGGATGACGCCTATGCATTTCCCACACGATACCTTAATCGTTACCATGCACATTAGCAGCTATCGAGTCTCCAGAATCCTGGTCGACAGCAGCAGTAGTTTCAACATCTTATACGAGAGCACTCTGGACAAAATGGACACTTCGGAGATTGCTTGAGCAATGATCTGTCTTCAAACCCAGTTCAATTTGTATGGATTTGATGGAAACGAGACATGTTTGCCCGGAACAATCTCACTCCCGGTCCGCACCGATCTGTACAATGTCATTACAGAGTTCTACGTGATCGACGTGGAATCCCCCCACAACGCGATCCTCGGGCACCATGGATCCATATGATGAAAGTCATTCCACCTGGTTACCACCAGCTTCTGCAGTATCCCACTCCGTCGGGGACCGCAGACATAAGATGTAATATCCCTATTTTGAAGTATGGTATTTGGATAAAATATACTGGTATTTTAAATGTGTACATGTAATTATTTATCATGTGATTTAATATTACTCGTTGTTAGTAATATCTATATTGTTATTAATTATTTATTTGGTGTGGTGTTTAAGTGTTGCCAGTATTATTACTATTTATATTTTGCAGGTGTGCTTATTCCTGAGCAGATTTTTCTCCTTCCTTTCTTTCTCTTGCATTGTTCCCTACTCCTAATCCTATACCGGATTCATTACCCATTGAGCTTGCCCATACCCATTTGGATTTCTTAACCCATTATCAACCTAATACTCATTTACCCATTAGATCCAATAGCCCACCAATCCAAGACCCATTAACCTATTGGATCCTAATCCAGTATACCTATTAGACCCAATACCCAACAACATACCCCTACTATATAACCCTAAACCTAATTAGCAAACCTAAACTAATCCTTCTCCCAACTGCAGCCGCACTCCTCTCCCCTTGACATCACCCGATCCCAGTCGGCCTCCTCTTTGATGGCCGGATCCAGCGAGATCCCCGGCCTCCTCCAGCGCAGCGGCCCCGTGACAACCGCAGTCCAGGCCGGCCACACCCCTGGATCCCTTTGGACAGCACCTGCAGCCTCTCCTCCTCCCTGCCAGGCCGAGCACAGCCAATGACAGCCCCAGTTCGACAGCCCCAGGCAGCAGATCCGCCTCCTCCAGGCAAGTGTTTTCTTGCCGAGCGCGTACAGCTAACCGGCCCAGCCTCCTTGCGTGGCGCGACACCCACCAGCCCCGAGCCCCATTGGCGCATCCAGCCCCTTCAGCGAGGCACAGCCCAGATCTATGCAAACAGCTGGCGCAGTTCAGATCAGATTTGCAGCAACGTTTCCCATCTGACGGCGATCTCCGACAGGCCCTTGACGCGCACGGCATCGTCCTACGGCGAGCAACCCCTATGTGAGTGTTTCTCTCTCCTCTCTTTATTCATCAAGTGATTATACCTGTTGTGTATATGATATCATTTGTTGTATTATATGATTTATGTATGGAGATCGTTAAGTTTGGATCTGGATCGTCATTCCCTTTACTTTACCATGATTGAATGTATAGGGATATGTTATGCACATATATCTATCATGTTGGAATCCCTCGTGTTTGTCTTATGATTTATCCAGATTATTGTTGTAGACATTTCAGGATGTAGCATGAGAGTAATTAAGAGGATGTGGAGATTGGGAATATGGTGCAAGTTCAATTCAGTATCAGGTTGTAGGGTAGATTAGTCGACTTGACCATAATTATAGTCGACTAATACAGGTGCTAGTCGACTAATCCTAGATCCCTAGTCGACTAGTTTAGCTTCCAGGTTATATTAGACTTCTGTTTTCTGACTGTAATCGACCATTAGTCGACTTGACTCCTTTGGTAGCCGATTAATAGCCTTATTAGTCGACTACACTTTGCCCTGTAGTCGACTAACCTGGATTCCTGGAGGTGAGTAACTCTCTGTTTCTCTGTTAGTCGACTACCCTTTTAGCCCTAGTCGACTTGGCCCTGGATGTAGTCGACTTGGCCACTTGATTAGTCGACTACAACTTTATCTAGTCGACTTGTAAATGGCTTCAGTCGATTGATACCTGTCTGTCAGCTGTGTATGGTTACTTTATGGATTGTGGACTTCACCCATGAGTTGCGTAATGGATATAGATGATGTATATGATATCGAGGGACAGATTATGGATGGAATGACTTGACTTATCATGATAGAACTTATATGCATGGATTGGATACGTTGTCAGGTGTTGGGATCTGACGTTGACCTTAATAGAAATGTGAACCCCTGAGACTTGAGAAACAGATTAGATTGTTAGAATGAGGAAGCTGTGCCTAATTATGGATATATGTTGGAATAATAATTATTATATCAAATTGCAAGATGTGTAATGGAACTAGATGATTATGGAACCGTTGAGAATATGAGTTGGCTGTAATGACTTCGGATTATCTGGACTTATATTAATTGCATGGAATGATGACCAGTAATTAGACCTAACTTTATTAGTTGAGTATTTGAGGACATATCAGTTATGACTGGATTAGTTGAGTGAGACTCAGATTGATCTTGAGTTAGAGGTTATCCAGAATCTGTGTTCCTTATATTGTAGCCTGATCTGTATTAAGATGGGATGGACGTTGTTGATTGATAGTTGTGACCATTTGGGATTCGTTTAGGTGATATATTTCATGTAGAGGACTTTCCAGATTTGATATTCATTTATTGGTGATGACATGATGACGATCCATCAGATGTGATGTGTACTTGTTATGACGTTAGGCTGGCTATTGAGTAATATCTAGTTCTGTTATTGTACTGTGCATATTACTAAGGTTACTGGGACAAGATTGTTTGACCGTAACCCCGATACAGTTCTATTGTTCATCGTATACACGGTTACTGTTACTGTTACTGAAATTGTTCACCGTGTATACGATCACTGATTTACTGTTACTGTACTGTTATTGTTACTGTCACCGTATCGTCCCAGTATTCTAGAGAACATGGACATTGACTGATTTAACTGAATTGAATGAATAATAAAGTAATTGAACAACTTACACCGGGGGATTGGGGAAATTGATGGAGGAGACAGCGTCTGTATTTTGGGTGGACCTAGGATACAGGTTGCGCAGCCGACTGAGGGTTCCACTGCAGGGTTCCTGGGGGATGACTGACATCCCATCTGTACTGTTACTGTTCCACTGTTTTCACAGTGAGATTACTGTTACTGTTACTGAGTACCTAGCGGTACGGCCTGGTTCAGCGCCAGGAAACTGAGGCCGTGGTCCCGGGTATGTACGGGACCCACCTAAAGCATGGACAATGTCTCCAACCGATCAGTTTCAATAACTTAAGGGCATCGATTGGCATGTGTGGTAGGCGTAGTATAGGATGCGTCTATTATATGTGACAATTGGTGTTCGCTGACATAATTAATAATAAACTGTTGATGCTTTGTGACTGACTGTAATCACCTGATTGTATATCACTATGTTAAACTCAGGATTATAACCATGACCAGATTATCGTGACCAAGACCAGACTTATGACCAGACTTGGTTGTCAACCTAGTGACATGTGATAGATTACACGCCTTGACATTATTGCATATTTACAGTTGTGCATTTGTCTGCTACCTGTATTCATGTTTTCATCATATGTGTTACTGTTCAGTTATTTATTGTGTTACTCTTTCTATCTGCAGTTGTTCTTACTATTATATATGCACATGGTTTCTTCTGCACGAGCTGTTTCCCCTTTACACACACACTCATTATGGTCGCGTTCTGACGACCCTGGGTTTGCACGTCCAGCTATTGGACGATTGTTTCTAATGTGCAGGTGTTCGATGAGACGGTACGCTTTGCGAATAGCTGGAGCTTCTTATTCTATTCTGGTACTCTTACCTTTTTAGCTTTCATATTATTTCCTGATTCTTGTCATATCAACTCAGTTCTTATCCCAGTCACCATTCTGGTACTTTTGCATTCATGTTCCTGCTATATTCCTTGATTCTTGTATATCGCATTTAGCCTGTTATTATATTCTTGTTATTTCATGACTCTATCTTTTATCGCTTTCAACTGCCTTATTCTTGTCATTATTCATATGTTATCATGTGTAGCCTTATATGTATTATTGCAGTGATCTGGTTTAAATTATAACTTGTTCAGGTTAACTTAGGCTTAGCGTATATACGTGGGGTATTATCCTCGCGTATATACGTCGCCTTAACGACCCCGTATCTTTAAGATCGGGGCGTTACATAAGAGGAGACCAAGCAATGTCCTAGAGCAATACTGCAATCGCTCAGAAGAAGTTCGGGTGCATGGAGAAGAACGCGAGGGTGGCCTCCAATCAAAGCCACCCCCGGACAAAAAGTAGAAACAGGTCGCAGCTCAATAGCAATCACAGGGCAGCAGGAGCCGAAAGACAGGACTCCTCCGACGAGTCAATGGCTCCAGATAGTCGATCGGAGGAAGACGCAGAGCTGGTCTATCTAGATACACATCCAAAATGAGCTCTCTGAATCGGGGCAAATCTTTCAGCAGATGAAAAGGTACGATTCAAAGAGTTATTATCTAATAATCTGGATGTATTCACCTGGTACCCACAGATATGCCAGGAGTTCATCTGTTCGTCATCTACCACTGGCTCTCTATCGATCCAGAGATCAAACCAGTGAAGCAATAGCCGAGAGAAAGATGAAAGCGGAACAATGTCAGGCCCTCAACGAGAAAGTTGACCGATTGCTCCGACCCAATCATTAGGGAGACTCATTACCCAGAGTGGCTCGCCAATCCGTCTTGGTGAAGAAGAGTGACAAATGGAGAGTTTGCATCGACTTCACCAAACTCAACCAAGCGTGTCCCAAAGACAGCTTCCCTCTGACGAGGATTGATTAGTTAGTGGATGTAACCGCGGGCCATGAGCTACTCAGCTTTATGGACGCCTACTACGGATACAATCAGATCAAGATACATCCACCAGACAAAAAACAAGACGGCATTCATCACAGATCGAGAAATCTACTGCTGTAAAGTAAAACCCTTCGCACTGAAGAACACCAGAGCAACCTTCCAGTGAATGATCAATAAGGTCTTCAAAGAGCAAATCGAACACACCATGAAGGTATACGTCAACAACATTGTTGTGAAGAGCCTTCAGTGCGCCGACCACGTGCAATACTTGAGTGAGGTGTTCGACCGTCTCTAAAAACACGATGTCAGACTCAATCCGAAAAGTGCACTTTCGAAGTGGCCTCCGGAAAGTTCTTGGGCTATCTGGTCACCCAATTGAACATTAAAGCCAACCCCGACAAGATATCTACCATCTTGCACATGAAGTCTCTGACTTGCGTCATGGTAGTCCAGGTGTTGAACGAATGCCTCGCAGCTTTGAATCGGTTTCTCAGTCGATCCACAGCTAAATGCAAATCTTTCTTACAAGCCATAAAGAGAACGGAGCAAATTTCTGCTGGAATGAGGAGTGTGAATCAGCGTTCCAAGGCCTAAAGAAGTATCTGGCCTCTCTTCCTCTCCTATCCAAACCTGTCATCGGAGAGACATTATTCCTTTACCTCGTGATATCGGAATCAGCCGTCAACGAAGCTTTGATTCGGGAAGGAGGCGTTCAGAAGCCGGTGTACTACGTAAGCAAATCTCTGTTTGATGTCGAAACCAGATACCAAAGAATGAAAAATATGGTCCTTGCTCCCTTCGTCATCTCGAGAAAGCTGAAGCATTACTTCCAATCTTTTCAAATCGTCGTGCTGACAGAGCATCCTCTGAAAAGTATTGTGGACAATCCGCATACCACCGGGCGGATAGCAAAGTAGGCCACGTAGTTAAAGCCATACGGCATCAAGTACAAGCCAAGAACTAGCATCATCATCATCATCTAAGTGAGTTTTCGAGTGTACCTCAAGGAGTCATTCCCTTGGTCCATATAGCATTGTTGCTCGGATTCTCCACTAGATTCCTCCGGTTGGATTTGCAATTGAAGCTTGGAGGTGGTGGTGATTGTCAACTTGTTCTACACTGCAAAGGCGGAATCAAAGTTAGAAACAAGCATAAGATAATCTTTTGATAGCGTGCTTCTAATGGCCTCAAGGGCTTGTGCATTGGCCCCTATATGCTTGCTATCACTAAGGTAGGATTTCTTGGTAATGGCAAGGTGAACCTTATATCCTAGGGTTTGTAAATAGATGGACATCCTAGTCTTCCAAACAACAATGTTGGAAGGGTCAAACATAGGTGGGGTCATGAAGTCCATGGGTCCAAACTATATGTGTGCAAGCAAACAAATGTGCAAATGCAAATGGTAGATTAGCAAACAAGGATCTCACTCCTAGGATGTTAAGCCTAAGTATCAGGAGCGTAAGCTCTGATACCAATTGAAATCACCTAGAGGGGGGTGAATAGGTGATAATGCTAATCTAGAAACTAAATGCGGAAGCTAAAACAAATTTGCAACACACTTAATACAACCAACAAGTGTAGCCGAATTCCCCGTGAACGTGAAGGACTCTGGACTAACTCCTCTTAATTCCCCTAGATAAGGGTTGAGGTGCTATATGAAGCTCTTGTGGTTAAGTATAAGTGAGGCACACAAGCAATCCAAGCATATAAGAGATATAGCAATATGAACGATGCAAGGCACAACACAAGCAATATGAATGATATGAAATGAATGATGCTTTGCACAACACAAATAAAGAGAGAGGGTTAAAAGAAATTGGATCAAACGCAAACACAATGATATGTTCCGAGGTTCGAGCCCCTAGCTCTACGTCCCCACCTTCACCGAGAAGGATTTCTAATCCACTAAAGGAGTACCGAACTCCTCTCTCAACCTTACAATGCCACCGAGGCAATACACCACAATCCACCTCTACCGAAGAGGGATAAGGCCCGTAGCTAACAACCAAACTCAATCACCTCTACCGAAGAGGGATACAAACCAATACCACTCCGATCAACCTCTACCAAAGAGGGATACAACAAAACAAGGAGGGTTTACAACTTGGAGGTTTCCACAACCTCAAACAATCTCTTTTCCACAAAATAAGATCCTAATAGAATAGGATAGAATGATAGGCTCAAGTGTGGAGAACAAGTGTTTTGATCAAAGAAAATCTCTTGGGAAAAATACCAAATGAATATAGAAATATAGACCAAGAAACAAATTCCCAAAAAACCTATTTTCTTTGAAATAACAAAACACTTAAAAACAAATAAGATGAATCTTTTTGGAACTTAAACTCTTTTGAAAACTTGTTTAAAACACTTAAGAAGGTCTAGAAATTTTGCTCTAAAAAACTTAGCCAAAATCCCAAAGAAATGGGGTTTATATAGGCCAAACAGAAAACTAGCCGTTAGGCTGATTTTTCAGCCTGACAGGCCGGCGGTCGACCGCCCGGTCAACCGCCAACGGTCACAAATATGACCGTTGGGGCAACCCGGTCTACCGCCCGGTCGACCGCCCAGATACAGAGAGCAGAGCTCTCTGGTCCGGTCGACCGCCCGGTCGACCGTCCCATTGCCTGGCCAGACGTGCACAGACCTGTGCACGTCGGTCGACCGTCCGGTCGACCGGCTCTGGCATATGGTCGACCGTCCCGGTCGACCGCCAAAGCCTGGCAGCCAATATACTGGGTCAGAAAAACAGGTTTAAAATATTTTAATAAATCTTGTAAAATATATAAAAATCCCCAAAAATAGTTTTAATAATTTGCATTGATATATAAACATGTGATAAACATTTCAACTCAAATATCAAGCATATGAAACTATTTTTGTGTTTTATCATTTTTATCAAAAACCAAAACATGTATTTTATCAAACTTTGATTTTTCAATAGGAAATCTGATTTTTCCTAAAACTCATTGAAATACAAAAACATGATATTTAAACACTTTTAGGCATGTTGTATATGAACATAAGTCCAATATACAAGAAACAAATATATATCATAGTTTTTGTCTTTAATTCCAAAAATATGTTTTGTTAAAAATATCAAAACATAAAACTACATGAATAGGTATGTCAAACTAAGTTTGTATAAGTCATGTAAGCATGTATGTATATAGAGCACATCTAATATACATAAAAACAAAGTAAACTTGTTTTGATCAATCTATTCATGAAAACCAAATCCAAAACATAAAACTTGTGTGTTGTGAACTTGAGCATATCAACTATTCTTATCTTTACAAATGGATCTAAAACAAACTAAACTAAACTATGGATACCTAAGTCTTCTTACCGATCTTCATCTTCAAGTCGACTCGATCCAAAACATCGTGATCCAACGAGTGCAAAGGTATGATCTTGATGCTCGAGCTCTGGAATCACCATGTGAAAGCTTCCAAAACATCTTGTTGAAGTTATCACCAACTAATATCTTGGTTAATGATCTGAAACTTAAACAACACAAGATTATTAGTAAACATAACTACATGAGTTAATCATCATCAAAACTAGAGTGGAAGGCCTTCGGGCCAACATAAACAAATCCCTCGATCCGAAAACAATCACGCTGACTCCTTGGCCTACCTGGCATCGGTAGTGGAATACCAATTCCGGAGGGAGATCCCTGTCGAGTACATTGTGAAGCCCAGTATACAGCAATCGGGAGGTGAAGTGCTCCGCTTGGACACCTCCCCGGGGTGGAGAAATCCCATCATCGCCTACGTGAAGGATGGGGTGTTGCCCAACGATAGAGCCGAAGCGCAGAAGCTCCAACACTTGGCCACCAGGTACATTCTCCTGGGGGATGTCCCGTACAAGTCCTACTCCAAGTTCCACTCCGACCCTTATTTAAGATGTCTCGGACCGGACGAAACCAAGGAAGTGATGCAAGAGATTCATGATGGCGACTATGAAAACCACGCGAGAGGTCGATTCCTCACTCACAAAGCCATTAACCATGGGTACTACTGGCCCAAGATGTTCAAAGACACCAAAGAGTACGTGAAAAGATACCCACAATGCCAAATATTTGCTCCTTCCTCAAGCAGACCAAGCATAGACCTCCATACATTACGGAGTTCCTGGCCCTTCATGCAATGGGGACTAGATGTACTGGACCCACTTTCCTGAGCACAAACTAGGTTCCGATTCCTGCTAGTCGCAATCGACTACTTCACCAAGTGGATAGAAGTTGTGTCTCTCTGAAGTCACTGGACAGCATGTGGTCAAATTCTTATGGTAAAACCTTGTATGTTGCTTTGACCTACCGCACACCATCATCTCCGACAACGGACGAACTTCGCTAGCAAGGAGATGGATATCTTCTGTGTCAAGTACAAGATCGCCCACCGGCTCTCTCTGCCATACTATCCACAAGGCAATAGTCCAGCTGAGATAAGCAATCACACCATCCTTGATAGCCTATGAAAGAGCCTCGGCAGGACAAAAGGCAAATGAGTTGAGAAACTTCCTGGAGAACTCTAGGCATACCGAACTACGAAGTGCATCCCCACGGGTGAGACTCTATTCTCACTAGTCTAAGGGATGGAGGTCATCATTCCAGTTGACATTTGTATGCCGACACTGAGCACGGAAGAGGTCGATTGGGATTAGAACGCTGCTCAGCTCTGGTTGGCACAAGATCAGTCTGGAGAAAAGCGACGACAAGCCACTATTCGAATTGCAGCCTACCAACAACAAATCAAGGCAGCACATCACAAGAAGGTGAAGGCTCGAGAATTTCAGATTGGTAACCAGGTCGTGAAACACGTCATCCAAAGTACTAAGGAGAAAAATATGGAAACGCTCGAAGCTAATTGGAAGGCGCCCTACACCGTGGTTGTCAAAGGAGGCAAAGGTTCTTACACCTTAGCCGACCAAGACGGACGATACTTAGCAAGCAATGGAATTCTTTTTATCTGAAATGATATTATGTATAAACAATCAATTATTTCAATGAAAAGAATCATCATTGCAAACCAATCTCTCCACTGCGAAAACAAGTATTTTTGATGACTCATTCCAGCAGCCTATAGCAGGTCCTCACCCTGACAGCTAAAGCCTACACAGAGACTCTCCTGAAAGATGAAAGTGCTCCTGACGGCTTCCTCCAACAGCCTATTAGCGGGTCCTCACTCTGACGGCTAAAGCCTAAGACAAAAAATCCTCTTGACAACTCTATCTCTTAACAGCCTATAGCAGGTCCTCACCCTGATGGCTAAAGCCTACACGAAGACTCTCCTGAAAGACGAAAGTGCTCCTGACGGCTCCCTCTAACAGCCTATAACGCGTCTTCACCCTGACGGCTAAAGCCTACATGGAGATTCTCCTAAAAGACGGAAGTGCTTCTGACGGCTACTCTAACAGACTACAGCGAGTCTTCACCCTGACGGCTAAAGCTTATACGGAGACTCTCCTGAAGGACAGAAATGCTCCCGATGGCTCTCTCCGACAGCCAATAACGGGTCCTCGCCATAACGGCTGAAACCTACATGGACTCTCCTGAAAGACGGAAGTTCTCCTGACGGCTCTCTCTTAACAGCGTATAGCGAGTCCTCACCCTAACGGTTAAAGCCTACACGGAGACTCTCTTGAAAGATGGAGATCATCTTTACGACTACTCCATTAACCTATAGTTGGTCCTCACTGTAACTCCAGTTTTAGATGTATGTGCCTCAGTACTAGTACTTAATACGGTGTAAATACTCAATTTGACCTTCCTGGTAGTCAGACTATGCCCGTTTCAGTTTTAGATTTTAATTTCTGATATTTTAGATTTTTCTAAATTTTTTGAAATTTCTCTGAATTTTTTGAAAAATGTCCAAAATTCGGTGTCGCCGGTACCGTTGATCGGCTCCAGGATTTCTAATTAACAACAGTGATAAATTTTGTGAATCTGATTTCATAACGTTGCTCAAGGTAATATTTTCTATTTTTGAGCATTTTGAGGGATTTTTCTGAATTAATCAAAAATTAACTCAAGTAAAATAATAATATAAAATTCTTTATTTCTTTCTTTTTACTTTTTCTTCCACCACCTTTACTCTCTCTTCCTCCCCATCTCTCTATAAAACTCTATTTATACATCTCTTCCTTCTCTCTTTTACCCTCTCTCACACTCTTCCCCTGCCCACCAGGCCGCCACCGACCACCGACGAGGCCCAGCGGCCGCCAGGCCCCCTCTTTCTCAGCTCTCTCTATCTCCTCTACTCTCTCTTACTCTCACCTCCACTTCAATCTCTCTAACTTCCTCTCTCATCTCTCACTTCTTTTTCCCCACAGCAGCCGTCGGCGGCCAAGATGATCGTCGTCACCACCCCCGACTCACAGCCACCACCTCCTTCTTCATCCTCTTCTTCTTCCTCTCTTCTCTTTCTCTTCTCTCTTCTCTCTCTTCGTTTTTCTCTCCTACATCGCTGTCGGCCAGCCAACCGCTGTCGCCGATGCCGCGCAGCTCCCCGCCGCTGCTATCGCGCTACCTGGCGACCATCTTCCCTCTCTCTACTACTCTCATTCTCTCTCATATTAAATCGAGACTTAAGAACTCAGATTCACTTAAGTTGATTGGGTTTCGGTTTCGGTTTCGGATCTGAACCCGACCCGATAGCGACCCGAACCCGCATCCAAAACAAATAAAGGTAAATTTTACATTAAAGCCCTTTTAAATAAAATATTTACATTTTAGATATTATTATTACATAATTAACCTATTATATTAATTTTAGTGTTCGAACGATATCTTGACTATCCAGAGTCCGACTTGGACGATTCTCGAGTCATTGTGATCATAAAAAAATGAGCTACATTCCTGTGATAGCAAGTGAGTGTTTTTCTTTTATAAGTTATATTTCAATATGATGAATAAAATTAATTTATTAAATTGTGTTTATTGTTTAATAAATCATGTGCCCGGTAAAATCACTATAAATAAAATATGTGTAATTGCTTTTTAAATGTATATTCAATATAATAATATTTTATTAGGATCGTTAATTTAATATAAAATATAGATAAATTATCTACATAATAGATAATTATTACATTACTGATAAGGAAACCCCAGGGCCCAGAATAATAAATTGACAATTATTACGATCGGTGTGAAGAGTTTGAAAACAGTTAATTATGTGCAATCACATTATAATATTGATCATGTTAATGTTACTAAAATAATTGGGACAAATATTGATACATTGATTCATGTTCATGTTAACGATAATATTGTAGTGTTGTCACTGTTATCTCACTCATGACAAAACACACTGCTATTTCATGTTCGTATGTCACTGTTGTATGTATATTTCTATGTGTTTGTTATGATCATGGAGATTATTATTTCATATACTTGTATCACCGTTACGCGGATATTCCATTACACTGGACATTGTTATTTAATATAGTTGTATCACCGTTACACAGATATTTTATTACATCGGACACTATTATTTCATGTACTTGTATCATTGTTATACGAAATTATATTACACCGGACACTATTATTTCATGTATTTGTATTATTGTTACACGGATACTCTGTTACACTGGCACTGTTATTTCATACTTTTGTATCACATCTACATAGATTCACCTGAGTTTATGACTTGATTGTTCTCACATCACAATTACATAAATAGTCACTGGATATTGATACATGATTTTTCATGTATCACTGATATTGATATGATACTCCCGTTACCTGGACATACTGGCAACTAGCCTAAGATGTGCAGAACTAAGTGTCACACGGAACAAAATGCCACACCACATACGTGGTGGGGACCACCTCTTGAATCCTGAGGGTCACATTTAGAATCCCACGTTTTATGAATCTCATGCCTCCTGTTATCATGTACATGTCATGTTATCTTGATACATGCTATAAACATTGTTATTGTTCCTGATATACAAAATAGTTTAAATATAATAAATATAACATAGGGTTGACGAAAACTTGGCAGTTGACTAGGTCTTGCCAGATGGATGTCTTGGATCCATATTTGTCCTACTGCATGGGACGATTGTGCTGGCTATCAACTGCATATAGCTCGTTGAGCTTCCTGTTTTTTGTTTCCTGCTCCCCTCTTAGCAGAGGGCCCTGATCTCAGCAGCAGGGGACTGTTTAAGGTCGTGGTCCCGAGTATACACGGGATACACTCACCTGACTAGAGCTTCTTAACCATTGAGTTTCAATTAACATAATAAAGCAGTATAAACAATGATAACCTCAGAAATGCTTGTTATTTGGTCACTCTCTCGTTCAGATAATGGCACCCGTATGCCATGTTCGGACGGGTTCGACTAGAGTATAGACTCTAGTATGGACTGCCTGGGGCACTGAAAGAAATTGATTAAAATAGCAATTGATACTGATTGTTATTATTGTACAATTATAGTATATATTACTTTTCACCTACATGATACCTTGTCTCTGTTTATTATAATAGACTTCCTGACTTTCTTATTTACTATCATGTTAGTTTGCATGTATACTATGTACTTCATGTATTCTCTACACTTCATGTATTCTCCATAAACACACTATTCTTGTACATTCAAAAACAGTATGGTATGATCATTTTGTCTATTTCATGTATAAGTGCTCATAATAATCACTGATATCGCTCATGCTACTATTACCACTCGTTTAAACAATATGAAATAATAAATCTTGATATATAAAAAAATTTCCCAATTGACATAGTCATTGTTTTAATCAGGTATTGCATAATATTATAAAAGTAACACCGTTATAACATGCATGCTAGGTATTAATAATGTTAACATGCATGCTAGGTATTAATAATGTAATAGTGCAAATATAATTATTGTAATATATATATATATATATATATTGCAAGTATATTTATATTATATCACTGTTATTTAGACACGTAATATATATTATCGTGATTGTAATACTTTTATAGTATATATTATTTTCTTCATTCTACCACTCACTAGCTCGCTTTCTGACGACCCTGAGATTGCTTATTCAGGTTGGAGCTCAGAAATTTCGTAGTTCTCGATGTTTCCCGAAATATTAATAGGAGACTCGTTATCGTTATTATTCGTAAGTATCTTTATTATTTTATCTCTGCTTCTTTATTTATACATATTTTCATATCTATCGTGATCACGACCCCTTTTGCAGTTATTTTTATACTTATTTAAGTTGGATTTATATCATGTATATTGTTTTTTATTTCTTGTATTGAGGCTTAGCATGTATACGTGGGTATTTTCCTTATGTATATGCATTGTCGACTCTCGTCTCGTCGTGTCCCTGCTACAATATATTTTTAGAAGCGGGGTGTGACGCTCACCCTGACGGTTAAAGCCTATACAAAGACTCCTAAAAGACAGAGATCATCCTGACGGCTACTCCAACAGCTTGTAGCGGGTCATCACCCTGACGGCTAAAGCATATACAGAGACTCCTGAAAGATGGTAATCTTCCTGACGGCTACTCCAACAGCCTATAGCGGGTCATCACCCTAATAGCTGAAGCTATACAAAGACTCTCCTGAAAGACGGAGATCGTCCTAACGGCTACTCCAACAGCCTATAGCGTCCTCACCTTGATAGCTGAAAGGCTACATGGACTCTTCTGAAAGACGAAGATCGTCTTGACGACTACTTCAACAGCCTACAAGGGTCCTCACCCTAACGGCTAAAGCTTATATAGGGACTCCTGAAAGACAGAAATCGTCCTGATGACTACTCTGACAACCTATAGCGGGTCCTCACCCTGACAGCTGAAGCTTACTCCAACAGCTTGAATCAAGTTCTCTCTGATGAATCACGGCAATTTTACTCCGACCGTTTTTAACAGGAACTTCCCTTGAGGGATCACTCCAAAGTTAATAGGATCTCCCTATGTCCTATCGGAGCATCAACTCACAGACCCAGTTTCAATCACTGATCTCGCGTGACAATTCAAAACGACCCTCTGAAAGATGTGAGAGTAACAACAAAAACTTAAATCTGTCTTTATTTCTTGTTCTTACATCATACAAAAGAAGTATGCAAAGCACGAGTAAAAAAGGAGGAGCTTGAGATCCCATTAAGCCTACATTTCTATTCACTCCTCCCACTCGCATCTCTAATCTAGCTCCGAGAGCGAGTCTGTGCAGTTTATGACAGAGGTCGTCAGCTTCTTGCTCTTCTAGATGGAGAAGCGCCTCTAATTGGCTCCGCTTCAGCTCTCAACTCTATCGACTTAAGTCCCTGCTGCTTAGCTTCCTTCAATTAACGAACTCGAGACTGAAGTAGGTCACTTTCACGCTCCACCTTCTCCACTTGAGATCAGGAAAAGTTAACTGTATTTTGCTTACTTATGACCATCTCATCCAGGCGATGCTTCGCCCCAGTACTTCATTCAATTCATCAATCTTGTGTTGAAAATATTCGCTCAAAAGACGATTCGTGGCCTTCAAATCCTTCAATCGTCGCAGTTGATCCATCGTCTTCAGAGCTGATTGATACCACTTATCGCTGAGATCCCTTTCTACATTCTTTCTCCGAGTTGGGTCACGCTCCAACTGCCAGATAGCGATCTCAGTCTTAATAGGGAGTTTGGGCCGAAGACGCCCTTCCATTACCGCTCTCCGCCTGTCGCGGAGAAAATTCAGCAAAAATTGGGGCTCCTCACTGAGATCCACACCGACTCTGGACAAGGAAGCATTAGGATCATCAAAGTGGACAGGGATGTAGCAATCAATAGGATCATCAAGTCGTTCTTTGTGGTCTCCAACATCGGAAGAAGTGCGTCCAGAGTGTCTATGGCAACTCGGATGGCCCATGAATTGTCGTGAAGAATCAAGGCCAAGTTCACATCCGAAGGGACTTCTGAGCCGACGTTCACAGAAACACCAAACTACAATCGACAATCCAGCAAAAGAATGAGAACTCAGAGCGAAATTTAAGGCAAAACAATTGTGAGGAATCTTTACTGATAATCAAAAGGAGGTTACAAAGTTAAAGCATACAAGGCTCTCACACTCAAACGACACTCATAAGGTGTTCGCGAGAAGTCCCAGCCTGAGGATCAGGCTCAATTCCTCCTCCTCCGATTTTAGCTCCCGCAACCACGCTGGGGGCATCAGCTGGAACAACAAACACTTCAACAGGCATCTCGGAGGTTTTCTGGACGAGAATCTCATCCTCGTTCCCAAGATGGTACCTTAGTGATTTGCCCTGACCACCGTCGTAGTAACCCTTTTTATACTTCATGACGTTGAAGAGCTGCACGTCATTCTGCAGCATGTTCGTGTCATCATTGGCTTGCTTTTCAGCCTCAAATCGCGTCAGAGTTCATCCATCCCCTCTTGGATGTAACCCTCTACTCTATTGCTCCAGCTCAACCTTCGCCACATTCTTCTCCTCAAAGGCAAGTTTGAGATCTCCATGTACTCGCAACAGCTCCTCCTTCAGCTTACGATAGGTAGTCGACTCGCGTTTCATGTCAGCTTGTAGCTCGAGGAGTTTATCCTCCGTCTTTTTCGTGGACATCTCATCGACCCTTTTCCTCAAGTCAACGAGGGCCCTATTATGTTCTTTCAAGGTGGCCTGCTGGCCGCCCATGTGTTCCAAGGCAAACGCCACATCTTACGGAGGAAACATTCAGAAATAAATGGAGCACGTCACTAAAGACAGAACCTAAACCACAATTACCTTGAGAAGATCATTCTCCAACATTTTCCTTTGCATCTTCAAGGGGAGCGATTCGTACTCCTCTAGACCGTCAAGGAACTTTCCTTAAGGTGATCTCCCTACCTCCCCGCCTCAGGAACAATCCCGAGCCGAAGGTCGAGGTTGAGGAGCTTGGTCTGTATCCAGAGACGGAGAAGCCTCCTCCGTAGACACTGCAGAATTTTCACCTCCGACATACTCCTCTCCCTAGCCATCGCTTCGAGATCGAGTGACAACTCCAGCTGAGGTGAGGTCAAGACGAAACCCTAAGTCCAATGTGCAAGTTGAGCGTGGTCTTGGCCTTGAGACTCAAGGACGCGAGGAGTCAAAGACTGTTCGGCCATGTCCGAATCCACGAGAGCAGCCTCCTTTTCGTGGAGGCGCCCCTCCTTTGTAACAGAACCCCTTTGTGACTTCTTCTCTCCTGCTAGCTCCTCATTGTTGGATCCGAAAAATAATATTCGAGCCCTCTGAAATCAAGGGTCAGAATACGAAAGAAATGACACGCGTAAGACAAGAGAAAAGTTTACCTTTCTGGAGGCGTGAGCCCGAGAAGCCGACTCTCTCTCTCTCTCCTCTTCTGCGAGTCAACCCGAACGGGAGCCTTTTTCCAACTCTGTCGCTACTTTACATCCCCAACAACCTTGTCTATGTCGGCATCAGACGAGCATTGTATCCCGGACCGTCGTCGTAGGCCTTGAAAATAGCCGGAGACTCTGCAGGCCTGTTCGAGTTCAACAGCTAGCTCTAATTGAGGCGGTGGTATGAGATCTCGTACAACTTCAGAGCCCGAGCCTTGCCCTCCTGCGAGATCGGCTTCGCAACTTGGAAGATCGAATCCATGTTCCACGAGAGTGGAACGAGCCCGCGATCACTTTTTGAGGTTGCTTCCCAAAGACCGGAAACTTCGAATACAGTGCCATTCTACCCGTGATTGATGTCCATCAAGTTAATAATCAACTTCTGCAAACCACTTCGTCGCCTAAAAAAGTGAGCTCCGCTCCCAATCTCCATCATCACATAGATGGCACAGAACTCATCAAGCACATACGAGGGAGCTTAGGTGCAGCAAAGGACATCAAAAGCCAAGACCGTCTGCCACGCGCTCGGCAATAACTAGGTAGAAGAAACCTGATCGTACCCTAACACACATCAGGTGAATGAGTCAGAGGCAGCGGTACCCCCACTCCAAGATCTTGGGGTGAAAATACACACCCCCAACGGGGGGAGACACCTACAAATCCATCATGGCAAGGCAAAATTCCATCGTAATCATCGACGACAAGCGACCGTGGTACTTCATCAAGAGTAGCAAACCTCTTTTTGGCCAGAAAGAATGGATGGTTTAGTTCGAAACCCATCCTCACTCTAGTCCGAGAAGCAGATCTCTTCCCTTCTTCTCGTTGACAAGGTCGTTATCTTTCCTCCTCTCTTCGTCGATGGTTCCCTTCGTCATTTTGAAGATCCAAAGGCCTAGAATTCTAAGCACAAAGATGGGAGCAAGAAGATTTTGGACACGAGAATTTTAAAAACTCGAAAGCTAGGGTTTTTGTGAAGGATCCTCTCTCTGAATATTTCCTCCATTTATACACTGGAAGATGACGCCATCGCAATGATGGCTCCGAGTTTGAATCGAGGCTTTGCGGCATCCCCTCGATCCAAATCGAACCTTTGCATGTATCCCAACAAACCCTAAAAATCCAAGTGACGGTTGTATGCTCACTGCACATGCAGATCGGACGCGAGATGTAACAGCCAGCCATTCGTCACAATGACCGCATTAAAGACTCTGAACTTGAAGCAGCGTGTCGGTACTTTTTCACTATCCACATAACGACAAAACCAGTCCCGAATCAGAAAATCAACTCGATTACGCTTTCCCACCTTCCCGATCGAAGACTCCGAGAAGGGAAAAGGCGGGGGCATCTGCGATGATCGAGTTTTGACCCTTGTCAAGATCACGTATCCTGCTACGTCAGAAGCGTCACAAGCGACCAATGAACACGACATGCTAGGAAGCCTAGTACGGGCCCAAGGAGAAAGCCTCGGGTCCTGCCCCGAGCCCAAACACGTCCTGAGCCACCGATATGGATCCTCGACTCTCAGATCCCTTTTCAGGATCACATCGATCTGGAACCATCCATCCAGATGCTCAACTCGGACAAAGTTGGTCCATTAGTCTGAGGCCCCAGCCTCCGAGACACAGAGCCTCCGCAAAAATTGTCGCTTCTACACTGGTTACAGCTTAGCAGCATGATCCCAGCAATTCACGGGTTCAATTATGCAATCAGATCGTCCCATGTTCAGATGATACAATGCCCCTACATCAATGTGGATTGTTATGGATGGTGGCAGATATCTCTGCGTAATAATCCTAACAATCAAACAACGCGATCTGGGCGGTTATGAGAAAATCACAATGTGCAAATCATGCAGTTATGGAGATTCGAAATTTTTGCACCCTTAATTACTACTCCAACATGTATATTTATACATTTATCTCCATAGAGAAAGAGGTTCGCTTCTGATTACCACCGAAAACACTACACAAGCACTCTTTCCCTTGCTTCCATTCCAAACAAGGATTCTCAGCCTGAGGGTATTCGGCCGGTCTTACTTTTCTGTGTTTTTGGAAGAATCAATTCAGGAATGTCCAATTGTCTGTGGAAGAAAATTCCCACCATAATGGGAAAACAGGGAGGGAAGATAGTAAAGTAGAAATTTTTATCCTATGGCACATCTAAAACCTCCTCTGTCCTCACCTCCACTCATGATCCAACCGTTCATCATGATCTTCATGGCCTTAAACACGAGTATATGAGAAATCATGAAGCTTTAGACAGCTTATACCTTTGGATCTGATAACTGCATTTGTCCTATTATTGAAAATATCATTCAATTTGCAGCCACTCAATACACAGGCAGAATATGATGAAAGCTTATGATGCATGACAAATCACTTCGACGGTGCAGAATTTGCATTTGAGGCAGTAAGATAGACTTTTTAGAACACTATAGGAGGAAACTTCCTCCTATAGTCCTTGACCTCACGTGTCTGTGCCCAAACAAATGCATGCAAAAGAACCAATGTTTCATGGCGATGGTAGTATATGAAAGGAAGTTGTCATTTAAACAGCCAAGCAACCAAACTGTGTGAAGGGCACCCACTCAGGAGTTTAGTTATTAATGATTCACAATCTAGAAGCCTGTTTAAAACGATACCAGCGACTAAATTCATACAACCTTATAAAGATGACCTTAATATTGAATGGAAGGTCAAAATTTTAAAAGGTTCTATACTCACGTTACTAATTTAATCGGGGTAAAGTCATGCTAGGTGACTACTAAGGAGCCGGCCTAAACTCACATGGTGGGGAGCCATCTCATTGATGATTTGCATTGATCATCATGCATCATAATGTGCCCATGCCTTAAAAGACATTGGCGAAGAAAATACAGAGTTTTGGAGGCCTTTCACCGATGAGAAATTCAATAATAGAACTGGTAATGAATGCTTTTAAGGGAGAAATTTGAGGAAGAAGGGAAAAAACAGAGAAGAAAAGAAATCAGGGAACACGGCCCTCAATTCACAATCAATAATACTCAATAAGCAACCATTCAGTAATCCAAATATAATCTCGAGATAGAGTTGTGTCATTCCAGAAAGATTCAAGGCCGAATCCTTCCTACTCAAAACCCTACGACATCCAAGTGCAAGATCCACTCCGTTGAAGTTGATCTACATTATTTCAAGTAATTAAAAAACAAAAATCATGTATTTTGAATACTTTTTGCTCATCCATCAAGTACGCGCAAAATGGACGGCCGAAATAGTGAGTTTGATTAGTTTAGATCATGATGAAATGGTCGGATCGAGAATTTATGTCTAAAGACGTAGAACTAAGCAATATGCTATTTTCAGCTGTCCATTTTGCGCCTACTTGATGGATGGGCAAAAGGTACCTAAAATACACGAGTTTTTGGTTTTTAGTTACTTAAAATAATGTAGATCAACTTCAACACAATGGATCTTGCATTCGGATGTCGTAGATTTTATTTGAGTGGGAAGGATTTGGCCTCGAATCTTTCCGGAATGACACAAATCTGTCTCGTATAATCTCAGAGATTTTACACCGACCCCTTTTATTCCACAATTCTAAGTAAAAGGGTAGGATTGATAGAATCTCAATTAAATCAATCCTTATCTAAAATATCAATGAACTAAGAATAAAATCAAATCTAATTCAAATCTAATTAACTAAATTATAAAGATAAACAAGTAAACATAAAATCAAAATCCTAGCTAAATTAAAAGATTCAATCCTAATTAAACTCATAAATAAAATATATATAAATATATGGTATCAAATTACAAACTACTGCAGATAAATCCAATGTGACTTACCGGGTTTCAATGGATCATTCTCCACAATCGGACTTGCAACAAGAGCAAATGATAAGCTCATCATTCAATCCTCAAACAAACTTCTCAAGCGACTGACTCCAATTCTCACTCTAAAATTTTTGTTGCAAATGTGAATCATAGTGTGCACATTTTACCTCTATTCAGTATGTCACTATTCGACCCTCAAACAAACAGTTCCAATCCTCATTCTAGAATTTTTGTTGCAAACCTGAACCATAGCTTACGCAATTCTCCTTTACCCATTCGCTTATGATAAGGAGTATTAGTATTGGGGGTCATGAGCTTGATTACAAATGAAAGATGAAATTACATACATGATTGACAAATCTCGACTGGCGAGAAAAAACAAGTATGGTTGGCATATTAGATTCCTTCTATTCCATGATTCCATTATGGTGTGCAATCAGACACACCAAGTTAGCTCTTATTCCATGCCTGCAACTTGAACAACAATTAACTATAAGGCCTGCAACAAGGAAACATCTTTACAATGTGGCTCCCCAGAAAAAGAAGAGGAATTAAAGAGAGTGAGTGAGAGTTTCACAGTATTAGTTCGGTAGTCTTCACCATTGGATACTTATGCAAGCCATAGGGCTCCAGAAGCTCTTAGCCGAGGGAAATTCTTTAGATCTGGTTTGCTCAAAATTTATCTTCAATGGAACATGCACACCCAAGCAATGAAAGAAAAACGAAAGTACTTAGCAGAATAGAATAACATGTGCACATGAATTTACCAAGAAGGGCCTCTTAACTAATAGAACTACACTAGTCATTAATATGCCACATCCACAACCATGTACAGGGTACCAAGAGGAGTACAGGAATAAACTTTTCAGGGACTGCACATGTAGGTATGTAAAGATAGCAAGGGTACCCATAAGACGAACCTCTAATGATGGAAAATAGTACATAAAAGAAAAGGTAACAGAGAATTAAATGGATAGGAATATAATGACATCTTGTATACGCAAAATATGAAGCGCAGATTCATAAACTTTGACTTCTCATGAAAAGTAGATTCACACAAGTATGTAAAACAAAGAGAAGGGAGGATTACTGCCAGAATGTCCGACCAATAATTGGGAATGAAACTCTACACAAGCCTAGTGAGACGCCTTCTTTAGCATTGTTCTTCATAGTCATTAATTAGATCATGATGCTCTCAAGTTGGGCTATTCTTCTGTCTAGTAGCATCCGCTTGTACCAATTTTCAAGAAATCTGGCAAGGTCGAACCCACTCCGACTAGTTAACAGATTGGCAAAATGAGAGAGCTGTTTTGCTACATATATCCTTGTTTTTTCTCTTTCGAAGATGATCACTGCTTAAAAGTTCCACTATCAAAATCCTCGATCATTTTAAATGACTCTACAAACACCAGCAAGGCACTCTCTGTTCATTTCATGGAGAGTACTATGTTAAATAAGGCAACCACCACTAGCCAAAGTAATTTGATTTTCCTTGCTAATATAACCTAAGCCCTAGAAAGTTAATCACACTTTGCTGTGAGCATTGACATCAAAAAAAAAAAAAAAGACAACTCTATTCCATAAGAAATAAACCAACTAGTTTCACAATGAAGGTCAAAGTACTAAGCAATGTCAGTGCAAGTAATAACATTGGGTTTGTTAAGATATACCACCTTAAAATCTTTATTCTGATATACGCCCGCAAATATTTGATTTTTTATATAACCCCTTAATATCTTTAAGTCTTTTCAATATACCCCAAATTGGCTAAAAGAACCCTAAGTATCAAAACAAGGGGAATGAAAACGTGTAGCAGTGAGGGTATTTAGGGGCTGGTTGGATTCAAGGAAAAGGCGGCAAGTGAGGAAGTGGGGAAGTGTCATTTCCCACTTCCGCTATCCATCCAAACACCGGAAAAGGAAAATGAGAAAACCCTTTTTCCTTTCCTCTTTTCCCTTTACACAACCATTTCCTCACTTTCAGGGTGCTTCAGTTAATTTTGTGGTCATGTAAATCTCATTTGTAATAAGTTGTAGCTCAAAACAGATACTTTTGTGGCCATGTAAATCTCACTTGCATTCTAACTACAGTCCAATTTTTTACATAATTAATTTTTATTTTAATATTATTTTACGGTCAACTTTGTGGTCAATTTTTTCACTTTCACTTTCACATTACTAACCAAACACCGGAAAATACAATATACCTTTTCACTTCTACTTCCCAACTACCAACCAAACACTGGAAAAGATACACACAAATTCTCATTTTCCAAAGAAAAAAACCTACTTCTCACTTCCTCACTTCCGCCCACTTCCTTGAATCCAAACAGCCCCTTAGTCCTTTTGATATAACTTAAAGGTTTGTAGGAAGGTATTATATGAAATATTAAACCGAGGGGTGCGGTCTCATCAAAAAAGGAAGATTTTAAGGGGACATATATTTTTAAAAAAAAACATTGGAGTTTCAGTATAAAGACTCGGATTAGAAAAATGGCTACCTTCAACATCTAAATCACCACCACCCACAGATCGTAACTCTACAGCAAGATCTTGTGTCTTCTCATACGCCACAGCAAGAACTCTTAAATACTGCAAATGAAGTAGGCAATATCAGAAAATGAACATCCATTGAAACCCTTGATATTTTGCCAAAAATATAGCAACAAGAAAGTCATCAGAACTTACCAGTAGTAGGCCACCTTGTTCAACGGGAGGTAAATTCACAAGCGAAGGTTTTACCAATAGCTTGTCAAGAATTGATGTCACCCTCTGTTCTAAAACTCGCTGTACAAAACAGAATAAATATTATTACATATATTAGATATGTAAGAGATTCAGAAATGCAAGATTTGATATACTAATACACAGGAAAGAATTCTTCTAACATACCTGCACAAGTATTGACATGACATCATTTGGGGATGGGAAAACAGCCAGTATGGTCGCAGACTCCTTCCGTACAGTGTCTGCAAAATACAAAAAAAAATCAGATAATCTGATGTCTTGGGCTCTTAGCATTTCAACACTTTTAGGCCAGTGGAAAATATTCATCAGAAGTTGAAACCTGTGATTTCTTTGTACAGTGTAGAAAGACCGCGTGCAATATAGCTTGTGCCAGCTTGCAAACCCTGATCGCCAAGCACCAATTTGGAGTCTGTATTCATAACTTCCACATCAATAAACATCGGTCGAGATGCTACGTAATGTTGCATGGCACTAGTGCCCCTGTTAAACTGCATTACAGAACAATATATAAGATAATTTCATATAATTTCTAAAGAAGCATCTGCTGACATGCACCGAATCAAGATCTTTGAACTGAAACTTTGCTTGTGAGTAAACTACTAAATCATGACAGTCAATTAAAATCTGAAAGTACATCCATAAATCCATATAGATCTGAAATTATTTCCAGATCTGCAGAAGTTTTCTACCTCGAATTTAGTTTCTAGGAATCAAACCTCGGGATAAAATAAATAATCTTTTACATAATAATAAAAGAATTAAGGATAAATTAAGGGGGAAAATAGTACAAACAGCCAAATTCCTTGTCATTCAAGTTCAGATAGTATAAAAGCTAGATGTATTCGTTTATTACAAACAACTCTGTAGCTTGCTCCTAATACCCTCAAGATAAAGGGTGAGCACAGATTGGGTAAAACCAAACTGGACGGGATTTTCAAACCAAACCCAGTAATTGGGCCGATTTTAAACAATTCTTTGGTTCATCCCAGGTCCACAGACACACACACACACACACATGGGAGAGGCTTTATTACTCTCAGGGAATAACTAAGTTATGCCCACCTATAAGAAGTGTGTAATACACAAAGATATTGGACAATCTGCTCTGTTCTTCTTGGTTTATATGTTTTAAATGGCTTATAAATAAAAAATCATGTGTTTTGAAGTTTAATTTCTCGTGCATCAAGTAGTTGCAAAATGAATGATTTCAATTGTCAGAAAACCGTTCATTTTGCCACCACTTAAATCATGGGTAAATGATTTTCAAAATTCATTATTTTTTATGCATATAGTTTTTAAAATATATAGACCAAGATAAATGGAATGGATCGTTTGATTTCATGACATAATGCGTTATTGTAGATGGGCATAACTTGCTTAGTTATGCCTTAGGAGTATTAAAACCTTACCCTCTGTGTGTGTGTGTAGAATATGTGTAGAATATATGTGAGTGTATGGGGTAAGGTTTTATTGTGCCTAAGGTGTAACATAATAGTTTACACTCACTTAGTAAAATACACCATATGAGAGAGAAATACAATGAGATGGTGAGGTGAGTAAGTTAAATGTGAGATGGCTAATCTCGGCCATAGGATATTATTACTCAATGGTCTAGATGTTGCTTATTGGTTCCCTTGGTGAACCCGAACCGACAGAAAACCAAATTGGTTTAACCAATTAACAAAACCCCAAATATATCCCCTCTCATGACTCTCCTAGCATCCTACTAAGCATGGTTTCAAATATCGGTTGATCCCAACATATATCGGCAATATCGTATCGGGTTTTGAGTACCCAATACGATATTAACCCTATAATATCAACTGATATTGGGCAGATAGATTGATATTGTCCATATTAACAGCCGACATTGACGATATTGATACTAATAACCACTGACCGATACCGATACTGATTCCGAGATTTTAAACCATGCTACTAAGTGCTCCCCAGTTCCAAAAAACCCTAGTTGCTCAAATCTCATCCCAGTCCACCAAATCCACACTGATTCTCCTCTCAGGCAACCACTTCGCGGTGATTCTCCTCTCTGGCTAGCACTCATCTCGATCGTGAGATCTTGAGCTCTCAATCTACTAAAACCTCTTCCCAGTTCTGTATTGGGAACTCCTGATTAACTCTTCAGCTATCACAGTCAACACTTTGATGGTGACCTTCAGCGAGACCTGCAGTATCTCACGAAAAATCAAGAATTCTCCTAAGATCTTACACATCCCTTGGTTCTCAAATCCATCAGCTATATGAACTTCCCGATTAAACATCAATTAGATCTCTTTACCTTTAAAAAAAAATGCTTCTACTGGTATTGGATCTTTGTTCTGTTGTCAGTTGGAGATTTAGGTTATGAACAAGATCCCCCGGTAGCTGGAGGAGTTAAAGCAGATCACTCAGATGTGAAGCATCCTTTCTATTAGATTTTTGTTCTTATTTTATTTTTGTATTTTTTTTATGCTAGAGGGGTGTTAGGGGTTAAGATTAGGTCAAATCTGATGAGTTGAGAATTGGTTAGAGATAGACCTAAAAAGATGAGAAACCTACAGTAAAACCACCAAATATATTTGATGTTGAGTTTATGGATTTCTTTTAGTTATTGATGTATGGAACTGTTGTGTAATACTTTTTTCTCTCTTAGAATAATTGTGATGATCCTCTTAATCATAATTGTGATCTCACTCTTTTCTTTTTGATATGGCATTGCTGTTATCAATACTCTTTTTTGGAATAATTATATGACACCTTTAATTTGCACTTTTACCATTTGGGTGTTGTGGTCCCAGAAATGTTTTAGGCTCAAAGTTATAACAATCTATTCTGGGCCTGAGACCAAACTGAAATGAACTGATCAGATCTGAACCAATGAACTCGGTTCAGTTCAAAATCTATATGATCTGGGTTTAGTTCACTCGGTTATATTCATAAATGTTTTGTTTGGTTTTGGTTCTGCAAGGAACATGGAAAAACCAAACCTAACAGAGCGAATGCTCAGCCCTGCTCAAGATTAACTCCAACTTATAAAAGGGTACCAAGCAACAGAAATTAAAGGAAGATTATTTATACATTTTCAATTTCATAGGACTTCGCACTAGAAGCTAATATAGGAGAATTAGAAGGAATTGACAGAAATTGGTGAAAAGAGAGCAATTTCAATTATATGCATCAAAAAATCTTGCTCATTATAGTACCCTGTGGCTCCTTTTGAAATCGAGGTTGCATGCTTCAAGTTTCGGGAGATTGACTCGAAATATCAGTCACAGTTAAAATAAAATAGAATGAAAAAAGAAGACGGCATAAAGCAATTAAAGTTCAACACTATCTCCCATTGTAAAAGGAGAACAAATGCAAAAGCGAGACTATGTAAGCCCATTACTGTTGACATGAACTCTCATCATAAAACACAAAAGAATGACATCTACGGATTTGATTGGAACTTCAGGTAATCTTTTTGCTAGATAATCAAATTTTAAGAAATACCATGATTGGGTTCAGCATTGTTTGCACGAATTCAACATTTGAGTGTGAACTCCAAGAAAGAAAAACATAATGTCAAAAATGCTTCCACAATGAACTCCCATCTTCTAAAGTCAGCAATTTGACTTGATAAAAAAGATAAAAGAAAGAAACCAAAAGAAACAAAACAAGAAAACACCTAATAAAAGGTCCTTGTCTTGTGCTCAAAACATATTGAGACCTGATTGAAAATTCTCTTACCTTGCAAACATCTTTCAATCAGGAAACAAAAGGAAAGTGTATTGGTCAAGATTTGACCCACACCAAGATGATGACACGTGTTCAAACTACCGAGGAGTTCCCCTCAGACATCCACAGCTCTCAGAGTCCATCCCGAAGCCTCCGCCACATCCGACCTTCCCAGAGTTGTCATCCATCCCGAAGACATTTCCAATCAAGAACCACTCCGAAGTCCTCACCTCCTCAGGGTATTCTCCACTCTGAGACCCTCTTCGTTCCGAAGGATTCAGCTCTGAAGCTCCAACAACAGATCATCCTTGAACTCTGACGACAGTTATGCAACTCCATCCTCCCCTATCAGCGCGGGCAGTTATGAAAAGTGACAAATTTCACTGCATGCAATCCAACCAATCAGGGAGGTGATCGCAGTCATTACGAAGAATCTAACATGTGCAGATCGTGCAGTTACAACAGTCCATCAATTCCGCCTCCACATCATCTCCTCAGTCAGGTACAAAACTACAAATATGCCTCATTTTTCAAGGAAAAAGAGGTCGCTTCTCTAACCCTCAGAGCACATACCACAACACACTGGTAGTTTTCCTCTGTAAGTTCACCACCAAAACACACTAGCAGTTTCTCTTTGTCTGGTCCTCTCCTATCCACCTACTGATTTCACACCCGAGGGTCTTATGTTGGCATCACACCGGTGCTCCTGATCTGAAAGGTGTCTTCTCTGTGTGCTCTGGTAGGTCCGATCAGGAGCGTCCATCTGCTTGTGGGGGATTCTAATCCACAGGTTTTTATCCACCATAGAAAGGAAGAGAAGAAAAAACATTGACGCAAACACATGATTGTTCATTAATACCAAACAGAGTCAAGGCGCGCTCTCTCTCTCTCTCTCTCTCTCTGAGCGTGTGTGTGTGTGTGCGTGAAACCATACATGCACACATGCATAGATTTATGCATGCATGCATTATGAGTGTAAGTATATATAAAATTGATGGTGGGAGGCATGAACTATAAAAGTAAATTGATGAGTGTCACGTCTTGTTCTGCACAATTTAATTAATGTGATGGTGGGGTTAATTTTAAAACAATTACCGATTAAACATGCATTTCAAGACTGAAAATGGTCATTTTATCTACCCTCTGTGCACAGGCAAGACGGCACCACATCTAATCTTGGGTTTCTAAGCATTTCAGATGTTGTCATGGATCACTGGAATGGGTTTTAGTTCCGGTGGCCCAACACCAATTTTGTATTGGTAGAATTAGAGTACAAGTTATCCTAGATATCCTAGGCAGAAGTTTGCAATAATGGACAAACGGCACACGGATCTCAACCTAACCCCTCATGTGAGCTTCTGAGTTTGGAAAGGACAACTTCCCTGTTCGATACGAAGACATCAACCAGAACTCTCTTGGGAGAGGAACAAAAACCCAATTCAACAAGGGCACTATGAACAAACAAGATTGGATGATTTGCTGAGCTATTGAGGAGGGGACAAGCAAAGGCCTGGGCTGCTACTTGTTGCCAAACTGAGATAATGGATAAGAAGCTGATTTATTTGGACCAGCAAAATTGGAAGCATCATCTCTCCTATTATAACCAGAGAACATTTTGTAGCTGGCCGTGGGCAGCCGGCTACTGTTCTCTTTTTTTCATTTATTTATGTGTCGGTCCCGCAGCAGCATCTACTCTCTTTTTGTTTCCGGTTATTTCTTTGTGGGGCCCGCATTCAAATGGTTATGTCCCTGTTTTTTGCACATGACAGGAGGAAGTAAATGAGGAAAAGGGTAACAGGAGGGCAGAATAAATATATAGATATTCAAATAAGTATGCTCTTTCACACAACTTTAAAAAAATTCTAATAGGCCTAAAACAAATATTTGCAATTTGCCCCTAATGCATTTTTACAATCTGTATCTCACTCCCACACACACGCACATGCATATACATAGCTTGAGCCAAATATCAATCTCAATTTCATCTAATCATATTCTTTCTAATAAGAAATTTCAAAAGAATTAGAATTGTCCTCTATTCTATTTATTGTAATTATCAAATCATATTTTTCAACGTATTCAAGAAAATAGTCGTATAATAGGTCTGTTACAACATGGAAGATGACCTCATGAAAATGACGCTAGTTAAGCTAAGAAAATTTTTGGGGCCTACACTTAAATTCAACTTTTCTAAACAACCCTTCTTTATGTGTGTGCCATTACATATTAGGAGAAGGCAATCTCGTAGTTTTTACATAGTGGCCTCTTAACAATATGTTAATTTACATGCACATCAAAATAATCTACCAATGAAAGCTTAACCTGCTTTAAACTCCTGCCATCTTTTTTCTTCTTACAAAAAGTTCTTTAAACATATCAAGCGCATTTGCACGTGTCTATAAATCTAGTTGTTCCATAAATAGAGCATGAGTATAGACGACAGATACAGGCTACAGAGACAATAATAAGAGAGAGACCAACCCCCCCCCCCCCCGCCCCCAAAAAATTTTGTTGTTGCCGCGACTCGCTAACCACCCCCTCCCCTCACTAAGGCGAATAGACGAGGAATGAGAAGAAGAAAGGAAGTAAAGCTACTATAGATATATCTTTAACTTCAAGCTCTTTCAAACTTTAATACCCCATTAAAATTTAGTAAATACTCGGCAAACTTGAGTTCCACTATGAAGTTAGTAACTTTAATACATTAAAGATGTTTATGGGACCTGGCTTGTACTTATTAATAAATGAAAGATTTGGTTGTTACAATAGCTATTGTGGTACTTCTAGAAAACAATAGCTATACTGGTTATAGACTAGAAACTACAAGGATTGGTATGCTAAAACTACATGCATAAATAGTTCTAGCTGACTCTTAAAATTAATCTAGGGTGATATGAACCTTAATGACTTGTTATATCTTGTTGAATTTAGTGCAAGAAGCTAATATTCTACTCAATTTTTCTAGAACATGACTTAATTTGGGATATGAATAGAACTAACTGTGTATTAGATCCACTATTCCTTTTTACATTTCTTAAATAACTAAATTATAATTTGTGTTTATAGACATGAAACAACAATAGTCAAACCATAATAATAGTAAAAAAAATAGCAGAATGTGTATAAGCCTATACTCATTGGAACTTAAAGGAAATAATAATTTTGTGATGTTATATGATAGGTAAGTAAAATAAAATGCAACCATATTACATATATCACAACCAAAAATATAAATGCTTTGACCATTAATTTGTAAACTAAGATATATTATATACCTATTGATTAAGGAAGAAGCAACTAAGAATAAATCTTCACGAAAAAGATAAAATCATCACCTAAAGAGGTAATGAAGACACAGTAAAAGAAGAGAGTCGTGATAAAGCAGCAGTCACTAAGTATCTATGTGTTCTTCTCGGGAAATTACAATGTTATATCTCACACTACGTAGGAAACTTAAAGTCAGGAATCAGGACTTAAAGCCAGAATTGGCAATTCTCATTGTGGAGATAGGTTGACCCCGATGCTATGTGACTCTCTTTGAATTTGGATGATGGGTGACTTCACTTACTTGGAGGTGAAGTGTTATATGTACCTATGTGGTTTTATGATATGATATGTGTATGATATTGAAAATTTGGATTGTTTATCTTGAGATATTATATTGTTCCTATGTGGAAGCTCATGTTTACAATTTCCTGGGAGAAAACTTTATTATTTAAATCTTGTGTGGATACCATGTCACCCTATGCCTATTCGAAATCCAGGTTGTTATCTTGAGTGTGCATGATGCCTAACACTTTTATGCATGATTAGGTTGTCACTTATTGCGCTATTTTGCTCACCACCATAGGCAGCTGCAACCTTACTGCAGGGAATAAAGAAGAGAAAGCCATCAATAAGAGAGAGAAATACTAAGAAGGAATAGGATGATGGCAAGGAGATTCTGAATACCTCTTTAGATCAGTCATAATCCACAACTTGAGGAAGAGGCGGTAAAGAAATCAAACACCTCAGTCTTGAAAGAATGTGATTATTTGAGACTTCAGAAGCAAAGATGAAAAATGAAAACATTGTAATAGATTGTGTATTATGAACTCCGTCTCCCTTTCTGTGTGGGTTTGTAGATTACAATGGTGACATTTTCTTCTGATTTGGGTAGAATTAGTCATCGCCAGCTAAGTCAACTAACTCAAATTGCACCAAGCCCGACGACATGATGATAGCTTTTATGATGGCTTTTGATTGATCGCAATTACCTAGTAGAGAATTAGGTTGGATATGATGACTAGCCATATTTTGCTGCCTAACCTCGCAGGATGTGGAGTAACTTGCTTGTTGCTAGGCATGAATCAACTATAGTTGCATCATCCAATGTCAAGTACCTCATACAATATTGAGAAGGAAATGAAGAAAAAAAGGCCAAGCTTCCTTGACAGCCTTCATTCTTTTACTCAGATTTCACACCTAACATTTATTTCTTTGATTCAGCTGCTATTCTCATTGGGAAGATTTATAAAACTGATCCTACAAACAACAAGATCAAAACCCAAGAAGCCCTGTCAAAGTCATCATACTTTCAAGAACTTAGTGATGAGGAAAGAAAACTTGCAGCAAATGAACAGTGAAAGGTATTTAGATTATTATGCCTATTTTACTCTGGAGATAGCAGAGAAAATGGTAGCGCATTTATTGCATTGTCCTTTTATACTGTTAACTTCTTTTTACTCTGCATGATGAAACGTTTTTCACCTTGCTCTGCCAATTAAAGAAGTGTCATTATTCTACTAACAAAATAAATTGAAACAAAAAAATCCAGACCTGAGACAAAATTTTAGCACATTCCGCCATTGTTGACAGTTCACGCTTTTGTGATGCAGTATCAAACCGCGACAGAAGTCTATTCTCCAATTCTGAAGGGTTATATATGAGTGTTAAGAAATTCACTTCACGAGAAAACCTTATTGAGAAGCAACTCAGAAAACTTACCATTACAGTAGTCTTGAAGATTTGCAACAGCAACCTCCAAGCCCCTACTAGCATTGGTTGTACCAACTGTGGCTGACAGGCTAATGCCATGCCTACCGACATCCTCCTCAGCAAATGATCCTATGAGTAGAAAAAGAGTCTTTGTGATATATAATGCAAAGTTTTCTCCATATTCGAAAGTAAAATAGTTAAACTTCTATTAACAGAAATGGTGTTGAATATTGAAAGGTCCATCTTAAACTTGATCATAACACACCGAAATTAAGAGTGGGTAAAAGGTAACTATGTGAGCACAAAAATAGCATCTACCAGCATAAAGTCTTATACCCTCCGAGGACACATGTTATGTGTAGTTTCAAGTATGACTAATAATGAACAGGGCAGCCTAGTGCACAAGGCTCCTGGAACAAAAATATCTCCCTCTCCATATCTCCTGGCAACTGAAATCACTCGTAGACTTTGCCCAGCAAGCCAATGGATGTGACCAAAAGTCAATGGTGATTCAGTTTTCTTCTATTTCTTCTCTTCTTTTCAAGCATCCCTTCCCTGTCTTCCCTTCTTTCTCTTCCTTCCCTTCTCTATAATGCTAACTTTCATGTGAAAATAATTGATGTATATAACACCCATTGTTTCAAATTTCAAATTCCAAATTGAGACCAAAACAATTGGTCACCCTGTTGAGTATATTGCAAGCCTTGAAATTAGTGCAAGGACAGTATGTTTCAGCACAGTGCAGATAAACAAAGGAACGGTGATAGCTTACGTAATTTCTGTGCAACTGAAGCAGCCTCAGCAACACGACTGTCATCAGAAAATAGAGGTGATAGTTCCATCAGGTCACCAGGGCTGCTATTAAACTCCATCAAGTACTGTGAAGATTATAGAAATTAATTAGAGGGAAGCATATAATCATTGGAACAAACAGAAGTCAAAAAAACAGCAACCTTAAATTCTCAACAGATTCGTACCTTAATGAGATCTATTGTTTGAGTAGCAGTTTCTCTCTGCGAATCTGCACTCTGACAAGCAAAACACTTATTTAATCATGGCATCTGGAAAAATAATCTTGTCACAAACATATGAAATTCATACACTGGTTAAATAAAAATTGCTTAGTAAATAAAGTAAACTAAAACATGGAGCATAATGATGACAATAAGCAATCAAACATTACAAACAAGCACTTTACCTGCAAATGGTCTCCAATTTTTGCAGCAGTCTGCCCCACGCTCGAAATTCGAGAATCCAGCCTTGCAAAACTATCATACAAACCATCTACACCTTTTTCTAGCTGAAGGGGAAGCAAAGTGAAATAAAATGTGAATATAAATGTGCCATATTACGTTTATGTTGCACTGTAAAGGAGAACATGCATTATCGAGTAAATACAAGAAAATTGACATTATTAAGTTTGTTCTATATCTGGAAGGAAAGAATGATATGGTCAATGTGAATTCTCCCTTCAATGAAGGATTCACAGCTTTCTTGCACCAAAGGCAGAACTCATGCATAATCGCACTAGTGTGGCACAAACACGAGAAACGTAGAGGCTAAGTACACGTTATGCATGCAGTGCATATGTGCACATAGATGATAGAACTTATAAACAAAGAGAATGGAGTATTAAGAATACTTGAATGAATTACTCGCTGACTAGTCCAACAGTTCCAAGTGTGATCCTGACTTTGGGACTTCTGTATAGGATATCCCAAGTAAACAAATTTTTACCTAGCCATTTCAGAACAAATACCACATATAAGTTCTTTCCTAATATTAATACAGGGGAATTAACAGAATAATACACATCAGCCTAAACATTAGGGTTTTCCTAATTTTAAGCACCCATCCATGCTAACACAAGCATAACATGGAACATGTAGGTACTAGTACATGTTACACATGCATCTCATACATTTACATAGTACCTATAAAGAGAGATGCATAACTGGATAACGTGTCAGTTAATTAAAGGTAATAAAAGTGAAACTTCACATAAGAGACTGTGATTAATTTTTTTTAATAGCTAGACACTTCAACAAGTACCACATTTACATATGAAATTTACTAGCAGAAATACACTCTCATCAATATAAACATTAGGTTTCCTCCTAATTTTAATTAAAGAATAAAGATCCTCTTCAACATTGAAGCGAGCACTGCAAACAAATAGCAGGACACATTATGATAACTTTATAAAGTAAGCAAGAAGGGTCATAGAAGCTAAGAATGGGAACTTTGACGACTCTAAAAAGCATCTTACTCCTGTAACCTTAAGCCAAGTAATCATTTCAAGAGCACCATGTGGGGATTCCAAAAAGATAACCCTCAGAGAAGAGGGCAAAGGTGCGAAAGGACTAGGTCTGACCAGCATTGATCACAATTGTTGGTCAAGTGTGGCTTGTTATTGTTGATCTTCATTTCTTCAACATTATAGTGTGTTGTTGATCTCCATTCTTCAATGTAATAGATAGATGTGGTGATGAATACATCATTTTGAATCTTCTTCATCATCTAAAGCCATGATTATATCTAACTTTCGAATATAATTGTTCCCACGTGCTCTTTACTAATTTTGAGTTTCTACTTTAAGAATATCCTCTGTAATTGCACTTCAACTTTCATCTTATTTGAGGCAAAAAAACACCAAGGAAAATAACATACACTACATTGCTACTTAGATATAAGCTAAAAGGCTAAAGAGGACCACCTTGATATGGGTCCACTAAGATTTGAACTCACCAAAAACAATACAGAAAGTCCTGCATAGCTATAGCATATAAAAATGCTTTAGGACTCGGTTAATCATTGTGATACGCCTCTCTTCCTATTTCCTGACCAATTAAATGATGTTTTTTTTACCCTATGACATGCCCACTCACATTTCATAGGTAGGTAACTGAATAATATTTTCCCTGCACCACTCCGTCATTTGTCAAGTAATGGATATAGTCCAACTTTGGCACCGAAAAATGGAATGCTAAATCATGTTGGCTGAAGAAACTGTTCAATTTTCCATGGAGCTTTCTCAAGTTTATTGTGTATGGTTGTACTCTATGATATGCGGTTTGACAGAAAGGTTTAAGAAAACATTGACAACAATAATCCAAGGGCTGTAAGTTGATATCCTACACTTTCCGGACATATCTATATAACTCCACTTGGCATTTGACCAATGAATGAGCTAATTAGCAAAACCTAGACAATTCTAAGTTTTGTTAATCATCAACACCTCTTGATAGTACAAAATAGTTCCAATATTGTTAAGCTAAATTATTAGCGGAATGTACATAGCACGTGAGTTACTCGACCTACAAATCTCAATGCGTTGTAACCTAAACTTTTGTCACAAAAATTCCTAAATTTGCTGCAAAACTTTCTGGTATGCAATTCTAGATCATGTCATAGGATGCATGCAAACAACATAATAAAGTATGCATAACCAACCTCAGCAAGTGTCTTTCGGTGCTTGGAATCCTGGACAGCGACCTCCTTCTTCAAATTCTGAAGCCGAGTATCAATCTTCACCGAAAAAGAACACATTTTTATCAACACCAAAAATCAAAACAAATCAACAAAACATTCATCACATACTTGTTGTCTCAGATCAACCAACTCTTTGCAAGAATCCTTGAAAAGCGCGAGCAGCGCATCGACCTCGGGGAACAGCGGGACCCCTTGCGTCAGCTTGGCGGCATCGGAGGAGGGCGCCCGGGCGTGCCCCATGTGCCCGTTGGGCAGCTCGCCGCCGCCGCCCGCCGCCGCATCCGCATCTTCCTCTTGAAACGACGGCAATAGCTCGTTCACCAAATTCCCGAACAACGCATCAAACGAGAAATCGCCCTAAATTTGCAAATTTCAGTGAATCAAAACTAAATTTAGAGAACCGTCTGTTAGCCGAGATCGTACCTTGAAGTCCTCGATGTCGAGAATCAGAGGGAGGGTGGAGGACGATGGGGCCCTGGACGAGACCATGGTGTTGATCGAATCCAAGACGCTTGATTTGTTGCAAAAACGGAGATCTTTTTTCCCTGTTTTTTAGTGACCTAGCGTTTTTAAATTGCAAGATGTAGAGGAGAGAATTGGGTTGGATGAGGTTTGGTGAGGGGAGGTGACAGGGAGAACGAGGGGTCCGGTGGTCTGTTAATGATCTCAGCAAAGCTGGGTGGCTGTTTTTTTGTTTTAAGTTTATGGAGTTTATCAGAAAAATACCCCCTCGATTTTGTTATTAGCTTGTAGATTCTATTTAGGAAGTGATGATGGAAATTTGATGGATCGTTAGCAATTTACCAGGGCGGGGCTCTAGACATGGGCCTTTAAGAATTCAAACCCGGTAGCCCGATAATCTGATGGGAAATTGAATAGAATAGATTATTAGTAGTAGTAGACCATATAGATGGGTATGTATAGTGGTCAAAATTTGATCACCGTCACGATGATGACACGTGTTCAAGTTGCCAAGAGTTTTTTCCTTAACATCCATGAACCCATCACGGATTCTTTGCTTCTCCTGACTTTCTCGGAGCTACCCGTTCCGAAGACACCCAAATCCGGAATCATATCCGTCACTCTGAAGGCTCTATCACTCTGTAATCCTCCACAACCAAAGTCTCCAACTCTAAATCTGAGGCCCTCAACAACAGCCCACCGAAATCTCGGTCCGCCGTTACGCAACAGCGTCCTCTCCCACGTTGAAGATGTGTAACGCCCCTACATTAAAGTGGGCGGTTATACACGGCAGCAGAGTCCCCGGCATGCAATCCCGACTAACTAGCGCCAATAATCACCGCTGTTACAACAATTCCAACAGGTACAGATCGTGCAGTTACAACCATCCGCCAATTCCGCCTTCACGCTAGCATATGATCCTTCTCTCTCCTATGAGAAGTGGATCGATTGCTTCCATTGTTCTCAAAGCATACACACCATCACTGCACTAGAAGTTTTCCTATTCCAGTATACCATTTCACTACACCAGCAGTTCCATGTGCTAGTCCAGCTAATACACTGAAAATTTTCCTGTTCCAGTCAATCATTACACACCGACAGTTATCCTCTGCTCGATCCACCTACATTTTCATTCCGATTACTGATTTTCACGCCCGAGTGTCTTTGGCTGACACCACAGTTGTGCTCCTTAATTGACAAAGAAAAAGAGAGTAAAAAGTAAATGTTAATGTTAAGAGATTTCTCTGTTTTCTCGCAATTAATCCGCTGTAGCAAGAGCTAAACGGGTCGATCCGCAAGGAGAGATGCGATGCAAGCTTTTCGATACGTTCTCTCTGTGTCAAACTTAGAAAGAAAAGATGATGGTTATAGAAGAGTTGATTTAAATAGAAAGAGAGATCGTAGCCCACTAATCATCTACCGCAAACAAGCACTAGTCTATTAAGAATAAATATCATTTTGAACCTATAAAAATTAACGCAAGAGTGTTGCTTCAAACTCAAGCACGAAAAGTAAGATAAAAAGTAAACAATAATTAAAGTACACTAAATAAGATTATACATTAGTTTATCAAAGTCTCAAAGTATAACATAAAAAAGTTATTTTAGACTTAACATTAAGCTATCAAAGTATCCAAGTATAAACTAAAAATAACTATTAAATAGTATACCCTAAGCTAATTTAACTTAATTCATCACTAATCTTGAAGAATTATTAACCGATCTTAGGGTTTCAAATAGGCATAGAGCTCAATCAAATTATCTTATAAAACTAAGCTTTAGTTGGTAGAGAAATTAGCAAGTTACGAGAGAATTAGTTACTCATATTCATGTTGGAATTAAGTACGGTATTTAAGAGTTGCATAAAAGAAATTAAACTATAATTGAAGAATACAAATAAAAATAGCAGAAAGAGATATGAAAGAAAATAAGAACCTTTATCACCAATCCAGTACAAAAGCCTTCTCTTCTTTACAAATCTTCTTCAAAGTAGAAAAACTAGAAAATTCAATGGAAATTCGTAATGAAAAGATGATCTAAAGAAAATCCTAAACTTGATTCTCTGAGATGCTTCTCTTCTGTTGTTCTTCAGGAGTGTTTATAGGGGATTTTAGTAGTAGAGTCCCTGTAAAATACTACCACCCAAACTGACACGAACAACCTTAAGGATTGCGGCATTTTCGCGGTAATTTAGGGGAAAACGCGTCACTTTTGAAGGGTCAGGACATGCGCTTTGGCGCGTGACTTCATTTCGTCCATCCATCTGAAGATCTATCCTTAGAATCCTCGTTTGAATTTGGAATTTAATCTTGTTTCATAGATAGCATAGGAAACAAGTTATCTATAAATCTGATTTTTAAACTTGAATTCTCTTTTCATCTTTTACTTGGGTATCAAGCAACTTAATTTAAATTAACTTTCTCCTATATCTCTGAATAAGGATAGGATAATTTTTTTTTTAACTTAGACTTGATGGGCTCTTGGGCGTCTCTTTAACTTGTGGGCTTCTTTTCTCTTTTCTTTTTTTAATTATATAGGCATGCACATTACTAAACAATAAAACGATTAAATAGCAGTGCTTTATAAAAAATAAACATGAAAAATGAGACTAAAAATATGCACTTTTGATGAACAATCATACCCCCACACCTATCTTTTATTTAACCTCAAGTAAAACAAAAAAAAAATCTAAACTAATCTAATCTAAACTTACACACTTTCATAAGAATCACGGTTGCACTTAGCACGTACAACAAGCCGTTAAACCTTTAGGTTACCCTTAGAGGACGAGTGTTATCTCGTGAGGGTTTTCAGTAAACTACACCCACAAAATCCGTAAAAGAAAGAAAAATAAAATGTTAGTATTTTTCAAAATTTTATTTTTGAAAGAGAAAAATATTTAAAATATTTTTGTAAAAATCAATTAATCTATAAGTTTTATGATCACCAAATTATTCTTTCCTATACTTAGTCTCTATGCAAATATTCATTATCAATTTAGGTTAGGATTAAAACTGAATTTTTTACTTAGTATATTATTTTATCCTAAGCCATATGCACCTTTGTAACCGTGAATTTTTGACTCGGGCTCTTCAACTTCAACTCTTATGCCTTATATATTAATATATATACAACCTTTTTTTTTTTTTTCTGAAAGAAGTTCGAAGTATTACCACTTTGTTGCCCTTTAAGCACTTCTTTATTTTAATATGTATAACTCATCTAATTTTCTTTCGTGCAGGTATCAAGGCTTCTTGAGGCATTAATACCTAACTAATTGATTATGTTAATACATATACTATACTTTTATATTTTTTTTCAAACTTACCTAATTACCTTTCACATAAATACCAAAGCTACTTTAGGCCAAAGCACTTAGCTAATCAATAATTAGATTTGTTTTTAATATTTTTCATACACACACACACACACATACACACACATACATTCTAATGCACAAGAGTCTTTGTTTTGAATCCTAAGTATGTAAGTATATAAAATATGCATATTTCATCAAGGTAAAAATCAAGGCTAAATTATTTTTCAATTTTTTTCTCCTAAACTTAAAAATCAAACAAATAATCTTATTTTGACCAAGTATTAAGAAATCCTAATTATGATTTTTCTATTCCTTAAAATTAACTGAATTACTTACAAGAATAAATCAAAATATTAATTTTTTCAAAAAATTTTTAAATTTTTTATTAGTATCTATATGTGTTAGTCTGTTAGAAAAAAATTATTATATTAATTATGTCACATGTTAAAATGTTAGATGTTACATGTCAGACCCTCCTCCTACACCTATCTCATGCATTGTCCCCAATGTATGAATGAATGCATGAAATAAAGTGTAAAAAGAGATGATATTATGTTATCGATATATTGGTCAAGTAGACCCATGGCTGTGTCTGCTTTCGGTACTAATTCCAAAAACGATTTTAAACATTGACTATTTATCTTGAATATATTACCATTCTCAGTGTCACATATCTCTACTACTCCATATGGAAACACAATCCTAATATCGAATGGCCCTGTCCATCGTGATTTAAACTTCCCTGGAAAAAATAGGCTAGAATTATAGAGTAACATTTTTTGTCTGGGGACAAAAGTTTTTCTCATGATAAATTTATCATAAAAAACCTTAACCGTATCCTTCGCAATCTTCGCATTTTCGTAAGCCTCGTTCATTAACTCCTCAAGTTCGGAAATTTACAATTTCTGAAGCGCACCGGCCTTATCTAAATTGAAATTTAGTTGTTTAATAGCCCATAAGGCTCGGTGTTCTAACTTGACAGGAAGGTGACAAGCCTTTCCAAAGACTAACCTATAAGGAGACATCCCTAGAATCATTTTAAAAGTGGTCCTATATGCCCATAAGACATCTAGCAATTTGGTGGACCAGTACTTTCAGTTTAGATTCACAGTTTTCTCCAAGATAAATAAAATTTGTCTATTAGAGACTTCTACCTGCCCACTGGTTTGAGGGTGACAATGTGTGGATAACTTATGTGTTATAGCATATTTTCGCATAAGAGCTTCAAAAGTTCTATTGCAAAAATATTAGCCATTATCACTAATTATTGCACGAGGGATTCCAAAGCGTGAAAAGATATTTTCTTTCAAGAACTTGACAATAACTTTGTTGTCGTTTAACTTTCAAGGGATGTCTTCAGCCCATTTGGATACGTAATTCACAGCCACCAAAATGTATTGGTACCCAAATAAACTAGAAAAGAGTCCCATAAAGTTGATGCCCCACACGTCAAAGAGTTCTACTTTTAGAATTGGGTTGAAGGGCATCATATTACGTTTCAAAATCCTACCTATCATTTCGCATCTTGTGCACATCTTGCAAAAGTCGAATGCATCCTTAAACAAAGTGGGTCAATATAACCAACTTTATAGTACTTTTTCTACAGTTTTACGGGGATCAAAGTGTCCACCGCATGCAAGCTCGTGACAAAAGGCTTGAAGACTCTTTACTTCCTCATCAGGAATACATCTCCTAATGATCTGGTCGGAACAATATTTAAAGAGATAAGGTTCCTCCCAAATGAAATATCGGACTTGCGACGAGAACCGAGATACATCTTGTTTTGACCAGTGAGATTGGGTTTGGTTTGTGACTAAGTAGTTGACTATGCCAGCAAATCATGGTTCCTTAAAAGGTAGCTAAGAGTTGTTCATCGAGGAAGTTATCATTGATTAGCAACTCGTTGGAAGGGGCGTTTGGCACACGAGAGAAGTGATCGGTGACGACATTTTTGATATCCTTTTTATCTCGAATTTCGAGATCAAACTCTTGAAGGAGGAGAATCCAACGAATGAGTCAGGCCTTCGTGTCCTTCTTGAGCATTAGGTATTGAAGTGCGGAATGGTCAGTGAATATAATAGTTTTGGTCCCAAGTAGGTACAGATGAAATTTTTTCAATGCGAATACTACTGTCAAGAATTCCTTTTCGATTGTAGTATAGTTCAATTGGGCATCGTTAAGAGTCCTACTTAAATAGTAGATCACATGCTGCTTGTTGTTTATGCGTTATCCTAAAACAGTGCCTATGGCAAAATCAGAAGCGTCACACATGATATCAAATGGTTTGGACCAACTCATAGCAGAAATTATAGGCGCAAAGATAAGTTTCATTTTGAGTCTCTCCCAAGCGTTAGGACATTCGTCATCATAAAAGGGCACGTCCTTAACTAATAGGTTGATTAGGGGTCTAGCTATTTTGCTAAAATCCTTAATGAACCTACGATAAAAACTAGCATGTCCTAAAAAGGAGTGGATGTCTTTTACACGTTTGGGTGTGGAAAGCTTGGTTATGACCTCTATCTTCGCCTTATCCACTTCAGCCCCTTTTTTTGAAACTTCATGACCTAGGACAATCCCATGTTGTACCATGAAGTGGCACTTTTCAAATTCGAAGTCAATTTTTTCAGCACAACATTCGAGGAGACATTGATCGAATGAGTCTCCATAAATGGAGAAATTATCCATGAAGATCTCTAAAAATCTTTCGATCATGCGGAGAACAGGCTTACCATACAACGTAGGAATGTCGCGGCGATGTAGGCTGTCTAAAAATCACTGAAGACAAGTCATCAAAAAGTAGAGTCCAAACTCCAGACGCAGGACTAATCATAGCCATCACTGCAGCACCAAGACGCGAGGGTCGAAACCCGCGTCTCAACATCACTGCAGCACCAAGACGCGAGGGTCGAAACCCGCGTCTCAGCATCACTGCAGCACCAAGACGCGAGGGTCGAAACCCGCGTCTCAGCATCACTGCAGCACCAAGACGCGAGGGCCGAAACCTGCGTCTTAGCCCCACTACAGCACCAAGGCGCGAGAGGAGATACCCGCGTCTCAGTTATAACTGCCCTTCTTATGGGGTCAATCACTGTCCACATAATGAGGAAGTTAACCCCTATTGTGGAGTGTTTCTAGGGGGCACGTTCACCTCTGAAACCTCTATAAATAGCCCCGCTTGCTATTGAGAAGGTCGGTCGATCAGATAATTCTAGGGAGAAGAATTTGACTTGTGAGCTTCCACAAAAAAGGAAAGAGAGCTTAACTCTTCAAACAACTTGCTGCGTACAAGTCAATCTTTGCCTACAATCTCTTTGAGATTCCTGGTCGACAGGAGCTGTGTTACTCCGTCTGCCATCCAAAGAGAGGATTCCCAAGAGTTCTTGACGTTCACCCGGTCAACGGAAAATAAGATTCACTTTCCACCACCACCTGAAGAACCCAGCATTAAACAAAGGGGAGATTCAAGTCTCAACATCTTCCCTCTCTTGTAATCAGAGTGTAAATCCATTGTAATCTTTCATTTGATTCAAGAAAATTTTACAAGAAACCTTATTCCCGTCAAACAAGAGATGGCGACTCCGCTGGGGACTACTTTCTCTACTGACGAGCAAGTGGTGACGCAAGGTGACGTCATCTACATGGAAAAAACGGTCGAATCACTCCTCGTGGAATTTGACCAAGCAAAGTATGAAGAGTTCCTCTCTTCCAGCTCTAAGAGCCCAAAGGCCCGGGCCTACCGCAGGGTCTCTACGGGGATTTTCCCCGAAGTCCGCTCTGAGATCCTCTCAGACGCGACTGCTGTGAAGGATGTCGTGGCTAATCGTATCATGCGTAACGCTCGCGTCAACGTCTCTCAGGAGACCCGCGTGGCCAACATTCCTGATGTTCAACCAGCCCGTCCTCTTCCTCAGCACCAGGTCTCCGAGGGTTCCATTCAACCCCCACGACGTAACCGGAACGCTGAACGGCGACAGAGAAGGCGTGCGCGTCAATTACAAGTTGGAACAACTGATTGTCCAACAGACGTAGGACGCAAGGTTCGGACCAGCGTCTCTTCTGTATCATATCTGACACGTGAAGTCCGCGTTTGGCAGCCCAAACGTGAGATTCACCAGGCTGGCTCTTCTGAAGCCCCACTCCCCAAACGCCAACGCGAAGCTCGCGCACCTTGTCAAGCACAAGAAGCACGCGCCTCTAGGCACGGGGCCCAGCAGCCCTGCGTTTCTTAAGCATCTCTGTTCAGACGCAATAATCAGCAACATGAGAGCTGTGTCTCTTATCAGCAGAGACGCCAGACTCTTATCAACAGAGACACCAGACTCGCGTTTCGAAGCAACGACGCAAGAACTGCGTCTCTGAACCTTGCAACTCAGCTGTGCGACGCCCTCAACATTGCGAGGCTAATCTCTTCGATCCCCCTTGTTGACTGAGATTTCCTGCACACAAAAATAAATATTTTAGTTTTAAGAATATGATGTGCAAGTCTCAATTCTAATCCGCGGTAGCAGGGCTATGCGGGTCGTGATCCTCAGGGAGGGACAAGCGATGGAAGCTTTAAACAAGTTTCTCTAAAGTTTTTATTTTTATTAGTTAAGTTAGAAAGGAAGTGGTATTTACAATGAATGGTATTTACAATGAAGTGAAGAAAAGAATTGTGGAAGATGTGGATCTAAACTAAAGGAAGAAAAGAAAGAAAACACGTACGAACCTCTTCAGCCTGCTTACCTTTGATCCGTGCGATGATTTACCTTTTCTCGGAAGACTTGCAAGTATGGCGTATAGGATGTTCATCGCCATAAGCCATCAAGGGATCTTCGTTGGCTAGGCAGTCTCGAAGCAGTTGGGTCTCATTGTTCACAAGGCATTAGAGAACACATAGAAGAAAGAAAATAGGAACATAGAAACACAAGAATAAACAAGAAATGAAAAACATAAAATAATAACAAAAACGAACCTTAAATGGATTTCATTAACAATGGAAGATAAGCGGGCTTATACCGCTGTCACCTCAGTACAAGCGAAGACTCCATCCTCCATGAAAGTTTCCTCCACTCTCAGTTACAAAGTTTATAAAATAAAAACGAAAATAAAATCTAACCTAAAAACTAAACCCTACCTTTTGGCCCTTTGCTCGCCTCTGGACGACTCTGTACGTTGCACTGCAGGGGGTATTTATAGGTGCAGAAGGTAGAGGAGTCCCGGATGAAGTTGCCCACGAAAATTGGTTTCTGGATAAGCTCAAAGTGCCGCGGAATCTTAGATTTTGCCGCGGATTTGCGGCATTTTTGTGGAATCTGGCCACGCGCTTTGGCGCGTGGCCTCACCTGGTCCGTCCATGTGGGCGTTTGCTTCTGGAAGCTTGATCCTGGCTCTTTATGTTGGGATTTCGAGATAACTTAGTAATCAAGTTACCTTGATTTTGAATTCTCCCAATCTCTTTTAAACGAATTTCCTTATCTCTGCACTCTTTTCGTTCTCATCTGCAAGAGTTTAGGGTTGGGTAGAAGTCTATCCTTCCCTCATCTTTGATATTTGCAACTTTTAGCCCTTTGTGTATTTGCACTTTGACAATTGATATTTGCACTTTTACACCTGGGCTTCAACTGTGGGCTTTTGGGCTTCATTAAGCTTTATTTATTATAAAAATAAGAATTCGAGGCCTGCACACAATAAATTACAAATTATTAATAAATGTGCAAAATTATATAAATAAATATGAAAATGTGACGGTAAATATGATGATAAAAATGCACTTTTCACTACCAATCACACCCCCACACTTATCTTTTTGCTCGTCCTCGAGTAAAAACAAAGAAAAAGAAAAAGTTAATCTAACCTAACTCACTTTCGTAGGAATCACGATTGCACTTAGCACGTGCAACAAGCCGTTAAACCTCTAGGTTACCCTAGAGGACGAGTGTTGTCTCGTGAGGGTTTTCAGCGGATTGCACCCACAAAATCCATAAAAAGGAAAATATTTGAATTATTATTGAAGAGACTAAGTAGTCTATAAGTTTTAGGATCCTCATTTTTATTCATTCTTTAAACTTAGTCTTAATAAAGTTAATTGTTTTCCATTTTAGGTAAGAATTAAAATTGAATTTCTAATATAGTCTTTTTCGTTACCAAAAATCATATGCATCCTTATGTTTTTACTAGGAATTCCTTAACTTGGACTCTCATGCCTCTTTATATATATATTTTTTCCTTTTTTATTATTATAATTTTTTTAATATGTATAACGCATCTAATTTTCTTTCGTGTAAGCATCAAGGCTTCTTGAGGCCCTCATACCTAACTAATTGATTCTTAGATGTGTTAATACATATATAAGTAATTTTTCCTTAATTTCCTTAGGCTTTCTAATCCACCCATGTAACGAACTTAAAGTCGATGACTCCCAAACCGGTTGGCTTTAGGGCACCAAGTGAGAAAACACCCCGCGGACTCAAATTCGAGTGAACTATGCCCCAAAACTAAGGACTTTATTTTATTTACTCACCTTTAGGCATGAATACTTATGCTTCTTGAGGCACATGTATCAGCTTAATTGGTGATTTTTTTCTTCTTTTTTTTTTTCTTTTTTTCTTTTTATGAGACACAAGGTCTTTGTCTTAGAATCCTAGATATGCATTTGGTATGCACATTTCATTAAGGTAAAAATCAAGACTAATTATTTATTCAATTTCTCTCCTATACCTAAAAATTAAACAATTTATTTATTTTTACCAAGTTTTTAGAAATCCTAATCATGATTTTCCTAATCCTTAAAACTAACTTAGATTTCTTTCAAAAAAATAAGTCAAAATATTGTCCTTTTTATAACATTTTTTTTTAAATTTTTTTTTTATTAGCAAATTTTGTTAGTGTCTACCTATGTTAGTATGTTAGTAAAGCCCACCCCCACACTTATCTCATGATTGTCCTCAATGTATGAATGAATGCATATATGCATGAAACAGAACAAGGGAAGGCGGAAGTTACCTTAGGGTGGTGGTTCCGAAGGTGGTCTTATTGGGCCAAGCGTTGCTACCCAATCAAGATAACATATAATTTGGTAGAACCCACCAGAAATTTTCCTTACATAACCCACTAAAATATATGTATAATCATTTTTTAGTATTTCCACCCCATCAAATTTCCAAATTTCATAATAAATTTCAGAGTTAATTGTCTCAACCTCCTTGTCCCAAAATGGAGTATGAAAAGATGGAATTATTGACTTGGACATTATTGGTGCGGGAACGAATACCGACTCAGGGAAGAAGCTCAAATCAAGTAAGGGCTCAGGAGTCGGGCTAAGTTCAGGAAGTGGGTCCAAGTCAAGAAATAGAAACTCAAGTCCACAATCTTCTTCCCACAATGGAATGTGACCTAATATGGGTGATATCTCTTTACTTCCAATATTAAGGAATTCTAGCTCATCACCATACAATTCTTCAAAACTAAGGTCAACATCTTCCGTCAGAATTGTACAATCAGTTTCAGAAGTAAAGAGATTGTGAGAATCTAGGTCAAGTTCAATATGATCTTCTAAAATGGGTGATTCAATTTCATGATGAATTGGAATAGGATCCAATGTTGACTCGGGAAAAGTGAAATCAGGTGGAGACACTGGAGTCATTATTGAATCAGGAAATAAAACTGAATCATCAAGTTGGGGATCATGATCATATTCATGTTCAAGTTCTAATTCATGAAAGGAAAAACTTGCCAAGTTATCAGATTTTGAAGTTTCGGCAAGTTCACATGATGGTACTGAATTAGAATCTTATTGTCCAAAGCAACTTGGTTCGTCGGCTCTAAGCGAGTGGTCAACGAAAGCGGAAATGGCCGAACTGTGAGAACGTAAAGATTCAACCATCAAATCTAGGTCATGATCATGGGCTAATCTAGCCTGATTCATGGCGGCAAGCATCCCTTCATAGTCGATAGGTGCATCATGTTCTGATTGGACTTGAAAATAGGACGGGTAATCGTGATGAAGTTGTGAGTCGGTGGACTCACGCATCATCATGTCTAAGATTGATGGTGATTTTTGCTTGGACTCATTCATACTCATCATTTCCAAGATAGATGGATTTCTATTCTGAATGGGTGGATCTGAGTATGAATCTTGGGAAGAATGTGGACTAGATGGATATGGAGGACAATTTGGTCGAGAATTAGACTCGGGGGACTCGAAACCCCATAAACTCTGTGACGAGTTGAAATTATTATGAAAATTATAGTCATAAGATGGGGGGTATGGGTTATATTCATTCGTATAAGACCATTCCGGCACACTAGATTGGTCAAAGTTAGGGTATGCCGGGTTGGTAATATCCGAATAATAGTCAGGGGTGTAATATGGATTAAAATTGGAATTATTATTATATGCCATATCACACCAACACAAACACAACAAACAAATAAACAAACAAAAAAAAGAAAAATTCTAACCTAAGTTAGGGTAGACCTATGACCTAGACGACTCCTAACTGGTTAGACCGTACACAGGAGGTTGGGTGCAGACTTTGACCACAAGTTAATCAGCCAGGTCAGGGCAAGAGTGGTGGGAGGTTTTCCGTCAAAGACGTTCCTTAATTAAATAACCACCACACTTCGGGCTTTCGGCCATCAATCCCCTTCCTAGACACTGATTTGGCAGGAGTCAACTTCCAACACCGTTCCCCCTTAGGATAATCTCCTAATTGAGTCCGAGTGTCCCTAGGGCCAACGTCTACTAATTTTTAAGTTAGGCTTGGGTTAGTGAGTGCTTGGGATATGATTTTTGGGCTAAGGAAGGGTGATGAAATCCCCACCTTATCTTGTTAATGGGTTATGCCCTTAAGATGAATTAGTGCAAGTGTACAAGATAAATAGATAAGAATCACTCAAAGCAGAAAATCAACCAAGAGATGAGTCCTATTCTACATGCAATGCGTACGTACCTTGTTCCTCCAGCACTCTTCAACAGTAAATAAAAATAATTGAAAAGACACGTGCCTAATATGCAAACGTCTAATCAATTTTTATTTTTAACAACAAATAATTTACTGTTGAATTAATTAGCAGTATACAGGTATATCACAGAACAAATCAGGACAGAGCAGAAAGCAATATTTTTAATTTGAAGCACCCTGCAAAAAACTGCAGTTAGTAATTCACTACTGCAGCCGCGTTTCCGCGGCTATGGCCGCGGATCCGCGGCAATACAGTAGACTCTGGTGCTCTGCCTTCGAGGGCAGAGGCACAGAGTAGCTATATGTCCACTGCTGCTGCTATGTTTCTGTTTCCTGTTCTCCAAACCTGCAAACAGAAAAGAATAAAAGAATTAGTTAATAAAAAATATTTTTTTTATTAGAGAATAACTTACCGTCCCTCCCCGGCAACGGCGCCAATTTGTTAACTGAGATTTCCTGCACACAAAAATAAATATTTTAGTTTTAAGAATATGATGTGCAAGTCTCAATTCTAATCCGCGGTAGCAGGGCTATGCGGGTCGTGATCCTCAGGGAGGGACTAGCGATGGAAGCTTTAAGCAAGTTTCTCTAAAGTTTTTATTTTTATTAGTTATGTTAGAAAGGAAGTGGTATTTACAATGAATGGTATTTACAATGAAGTGAAGAAAAGAATTGTGGAAGATGTGGATCTAAACTAAAGGAAGAAAAGAAAGAAAACACGTACGAACCTCTTCAGCCTGCTTACCTTTGATCCGTGCGATGATTTACCTTTTCTCGAAGACTTGCAAGTATGGCGTATAGGATGTTCATCGCCATAAGCCATCAAGGGATCTTCGTTGGCTAGGCAGTCTCGAAGCAGTTGGGTCTCATTGTTCACAAGGCATTAGAGAACACATAGAAGAAAGAAAATAGGAACATAGAAACACAAGAATAAACAAGAGATGAAAAACATAAAATAATAACAAAAACGAACCTTAAATGGATTTCATTAACAATGGAAGATAAGCGGGCTTATACCGCTGTCACCTCAGTACAAGCGAAGACTCCATCCTCCATGAAAGTTTCCTCCACTCTCAGTTACAAAGTTTACAAAATAAAAACGAAAATAAAATCTAACCTAAAAACTAAACCCTACCTTTGGCCCTTTGCTCGCCTCTGGACGACTCTGTACGTTGCACTGCAGGGGGTATTTATAGGTGCAGAAGGTAGAGGAGTCCCGGATGAAGTTGCCCACGAAAATTGGTTTCTGGATAAGCTCAAAGTGCCGCGGAATCTTGGATTTTGCCGCGGATTTGCGGCATTTTTGTGGAATCTAGCCACGCGCTTTGGCGCGTGGCCTCACCTGGTCCGTCCATGTGGGCGTTTGCTTCTGGAAGCTTGATCCTGGCTCTTTATGTTGGGATTTCGAGATAACTTAGTAATCAAGTTACCTTGATTTTGAATTCTCCCAATCTCTTTTAAACGAATTTCCTTATCTCTGCACTCTTTTCATTCTCATCTGCAAGAGTTTAGGGTTGGGTAGAAGTCTATCCTTCCCTCATCTTTGATATTTGCAACTTTTAGCCCTTTGTGTATTTGCACTTTGACAATTGATATATGCACTTTTACACCTGGGCTTCAACTGTGGGCTTTTGGGCTTCATTAAGCTTTATTTATTATAAAAATAAGAATTCGAGGCCTGCACACAATAAATTACAAATTATTAATAAATGTGCAAAATTATATAAATAAATATGAAAATGTGACGGTAAATATGATGATAAAAATGCACTTTTCACTACCAATCACCCCTCCCATGGATCTAAGGGATTATTTGACAAGGAAAAGAAGTGCTAATCGAATCACTTCGTCATGTTGCTGCGAACGGCTTATCACAATGCTCTCTGGATGACATTGCAGGTCAGGTGCAAACCAGCAGTCTCTAGTTAGACAGCTGACCCTGATTCCCCGATCAGCTAAAAGGAATCGTTCTCACAGGAGGGGGATTTTCTCTGACGTTGAATATCCTGAGCTCACTGCAAACATGACGAGCAGGAGTAGGGGAAAGCAACCTGCGGTCAGCTCCGATGAGCCTGACACCGAACCGGAAGGAGTGTACCGACACACTCGCACCCGGACTGGGGCAATCCCCTCGATTAACTACAATGCCCTAGCCCGGGGCATTGAGATAAATGACTCGCATTCCGCTATTGCAGAGTCACAGGCTTCAAACTCTTCTATAGAGAAAGAGGCCTTTATATATATGACAAGCACTCCTGAGGAGACATCTAGGCGCTTGGAGCAGTAAGCCCAGGTCCAGAGGGAACAATTCAAGATGATTCGTGCTCAACAATAATCTATCGATTCCCTCAAGCAGATGCTCGCACAGTTACTTGAAGACAAGAGGAAATCAACCGACAAAGCCTCCTCTAAAAAGTCTAAAGGCAAACAAAAAGAGGGAGAAAGCTCATCTTCTGTACATATAAAGGAGAAAGAGCAGCCTACTTCTGGTTCGTCTAAATCCTCGTCGCAAGGAAAAGACGACCGAGACCAGGGAAGGGTTCATTCTAGAAGAATGAATCAATTGGAGCAACGTCTTGAGGCCCTTACCAACCGGAAAGGCCTGCAAGAAGCAGGAGTGGTTCGGCCATATCCGACTGAGTGGGACCTTGTTCCATACCCTCCCAATTTCAAGGCTCCGACCCTCCAAGCTTTTATGGGAAAGGTTCACCGAACCAACACATCTACTACTTTAAGTCTCAGACAGGGAATGTGGTAGATAACGATGCCATCCTGACACATTTGTTCATCGGCATCCTAAAAGGGCTTGCCTTTGAATGGTTCATGAAGCTCCCAGAAGGCTCCATTAAGAATTGGGGCGATTTGGAGAAGCTCTTCCTAACGCGCTTCTTTGAAGATGACTCAGAGGTCACCATGCCTACTCTTTTGGCCACCAAGCAGTGAAAGGGAGAGTCCGTCAAATCATTTGTAGAAAGATTTCGGAATGTAGCACTCCGATGTCCGAGCGGTATGACCCAGGTCACCCTGGTGGAAACATGCCGCCACAATCTGCAAACTTCGCTCCTCGCCCAAATAGGAGTTGTCGAAAGTCGCACTTGGAAACAATTGATCCAACAAGGTGAACAGGCTGAAAAAATTGTCGCCCGAGTTAGGGCAGAAGAAAGCAAACCCAGGCCTGAGAGGTCGACAAGGGGCGCCAAACACATCCCTCCAAGCGAAAAGGAAGGATAACTTGGCGACAGAGACCAAATCCCCCGTCAAACCTCAACCGATTAAGGGAAGTGGCTCTTCAAGTCAGCCGCGCGCCAGCAAGCAGTATTCCTTCAAGGACGAACATGTTGACTCGCTATTCAAATTACTTAACAAGAGTAACAGACTGAAGCTTTCTGAAGCCAGACGCCCTGAAGAAGTCGGTAAAACCGATAGTCCCAACTACTGCTTGTATCATAGCATGCTGGGACACCCCCCAAGAGCTGTTATGTCTTCAAAGACATCCTTCAGGCTCTGATTGACGCAGAGGTATTAAAACTCCATCCAGAGCAGAAGAAAGTGACAGCTAATATGACGTCATTTCTCCAGTTTGGAAGACAACCTCCAACACCCTCTGGAGTAGTCCCTGTCCCAAGAGGGGAGCTAAGATTGGTCAACATAGACCCTCACCAGCAGCAAGAGAAGGGCCTTGTACCTGTTCCCACACCTCGGGGAGAAGTCATGTGGGTCAATCCCGACCTTGTGGACGGCCAGCAATGGACCACTGTGACCAATAGAAAGTCCAAAGGCAAAGCTAAAGCTTCATCCTGTAATGTGGTATGTGCCTCTTCTCGGGAAGCGGAAACTGATGTTCCCTCGCTGACTGATTCAGAAGAGGAAACGATAGCTCTAGCCACAGAACCCAACCAACTTATGGCGGAAACCCGTTCGGGTCAGTCATATCTGAAAAAGTATGACGAAATGGCGGTAACTCCTCCAAAACCCGCTATAGAGTTAGCCAAGCCCTCAAACAAAGCAACCCGTGGAGAGACAGAAAGAGCTTCAGTTTTCCAAAGTTCTCTCGAAAGGCATCGCGGAAGGATCCACAGCACCTTATCGCTTTGACGTCCTGACTCAACTGGCCAATATCCCGGCCCGAATTACTCTTTATGAGCTCCTCAGGCTATCAAAGTCAACCATAGAAGCTTTACAAGAGACCCTAACTAATGCTGAGGTTTTCATGACCCAAGTGCCGATTGGACCACAGGAGGAAGATGTAGAGGATTGCCTCCATGCCTCCCAAAATGCTCCCTGCATCACCTTCACAGTAGATGATATGCAGGTCAAAGGGAAACATGATCGACCCCTGTACTTCACAGGGTATATTGATTCATCTGAAGTAAGCCGCATTCAGGTAGATCCCGGGTCCGCATTGAGCATTATGCCTCGCCGGGTCATGCAACATTTAGGGATTCCTACTCACCGTTTGAGCGCTACCCAGACTACCATTTATGGGTTCAATGCCAATGGTACCCGTCCAATTGGGAAGATCAAGCTCAAATGCCAGATCGGGGATTTAAGGTCGGAGGTGACATGCTACGTGATCGATGCCGACACTTCCTACAATTTGCTGCTGGGACGACCATGGATTCATCGTAATTCTATCGTTCCCTCTACTTTCCACCAAGTCATGAAATACATTGACGGGAGTGGAAAGGTACGAACGTTGATCGCCGAAAGGCATCCGTTCAAGGGAGTCGAGAATTATTTCACAGATTCTCTCCTGTATCAGGACTCTGTGGAAATAGACGAAATCCCGCAACCAGAGGAGCCAGACTCTGGTAATGAAGCCGACACCGAGCCAGAAAAAGAAGAGTGCATGTGGGAACTAGATCCACTTGTAACGAGCATTAATAAGCTCGATGTTGATAACACCGCCGATGATGTAGGCTGATGGTATATTAATGAAGAATTAGATTTGGCTTATTTCTCTGTGTTCGCTTCTGATTCAGTGCCATCAGGCACTAGTACCGAAGTGGATGATGATCTCTGGTCGGCAATGGATGCTTTGACATCGTTGCATGTACCAGTGAAATCGTCCTTCGAAACATACCGAGATGCTGGTAATGCGCAAGAATCCATATTCATGGTTCCAGCAAGATGGAAAGGCCAAAAATCAATTCTTTTCGGGTGAATTAAGTCCGAACCAATGCCCCGTGAAGAATCAAAAAGCGAGAAGGAACCCCCTCAGTTCGGTCATTATGAGCCAAATGCACTCAGAATGATGGAAAGCATGGATATGATCTGACAAACGGTCCAGGGCTAAATTTCGGCAAAGGGAGGAGAACACTACTCCGATCTTTTGTGCCGAAAAGGAAAACCCCTGATTATTATCATCAGACTCGCAGGGGTTGGGCTATGTGTCAACCCCGATCCCACCAGCCTCTGACTCTGAAGAGTCATTAGGCCATAATTACTCATCGGGCATGTCGTCGTGGGAGCAGATTTTAGTGTCGGCAACATCTTCAGAGAACTTTCAGTAAATATGATTTCAACAAACCACCTGGAAGACAGAGATGAAGAAATGATCCAATCCGATATAGATCCTTGGATCAAGCACTTAAATGCTCTTTGGGATACTTGCTTTGAACAGCGCGAGCCACCCACAGAAGATAAGGTTGTTCTGATCAATCTAGGAGATGAGGCTAATCCTAAGCCCATTTTTATAAGCGAAGGCCTGTCACCTTCTGAGAAAAAGGATCTAATATCTCTTGTACAAGAATATATAGATGTCTTCGCCTGGAATTACGAGGACATGCCTGGGCTTGATCCTCGAGTGGTTATGCCTCAATATTAATACGGGCGTAAAGCCTGTCAAACAACAACAGCGACGATTCCGTCCAGAAGTAATGGAGGCAATTCAATCAGAAGTCAGAAAGCTTATAGACTCTGGCTTCATTAGGGAAGAACAACATCCTGATTGGATAGCCAACATCGTCTCCGTTGCTAAAAAGAACGGAAAGATCCGGATCTGCATTGATTTTGGTGATCTAAACGAGGCCTGTTCTAAGGACGAATTCCCACCGCCAATCACAGATGTCATGATTGACAATACGTGTGGATTCAAGCGAATGTCCTTCATGGATGGATTTTCAGGATATAATCAAATCAAAATGTATCCTGACGACGAAAACATACCTCTTTCAGGACACCACTGGGGGTATACTGCTACACCGTCATGCCCTTCGGACTAAAGAATGCAGGGGCGACATATCAAAGGGCTATGAATGCCATTTTCTACGAACACATGCGCAAAACGGTAGAATGTTATGTTGACGACATCGCAGTAAAAAGCCGCGCTAAAGGTGATCATATAACTGATTTAAAGGTTGTTTTCGACATCATGCGGGCCCATCAATTGAAGATGAACCCCACCAAATCCTTCCTGGGGGTGGCCAGTGACAAATTCCTAGGATTTATCGTAACCTCCACGGGAATTCATTTGGATCCGGAAAAGGTTCGCGCTATCCAGGAGATGCAACCTCCGAGAAACCTCAAGGAGCTCAGGGGATTGCAAGGACGATTGGCGTACATCCGAAGGTTTATCTCAAATCTCTCCGGAAGATGCCAACCCTTTATCAAATTAATGAAGAAGGGTGTTTCGTTCATTTGGGACAACGCTTGCCAGCAAGCATTTGAGGAAATCAAACAGTACCTCACACAAACACCAGTCCTTGCAGCTCCGGTGTCCGGAAAACCTTTCCTGATATACGTCCGAGCAATGAATCATTCTTTAGGAGCTCTACTAGCCCAGAACGATGATCAAGGACGTGAGCAAGCGATCTACTATTTGAGTAGAACAATGATCGGGGCCGAATATCGGTACAACTCGATCGAGAAGGAATGTTTGGCATTGGTATTCGCTGTTCAGAAAATGCAACACTATTTGGTAGGCCAAACTATAAAAGTCATATCAAAAGTCAACCCCTTAAGGTTACTCATGACAAAGCCATCATTGTTAAACGGCCGACTGGCAAAATGGGCCATATTGCTATCCCAATATGAATGCACTTTTTACTACAAAAGGCCATTAAAGGACAAGCGGTGGCGGATTTCCTGGCTGAGCATCCAGATCCGAGGGCAGTCGAACTTTACGAGGATCTCCCTGACGAGGTCGCTGAAGTCTGCCTGACCCAGACATCTTTTGAAAGGCAAGTGTGGCAACTTTTCTTGACGGTGCATCGAGAACAAGCCCAAAAGGACATATAGTGGCAGGAGTAGGAGTAGTACTCGTCTCCCCACAGACCTATGTGATTCCTCGAGCTATCTCGTTAACCGAGCCTTGTGATTAGTCTACAATTCTGCATTATTATGTCGCATTTTCCCACCGATTTATGAATAAATAGTCGATCTAAACTGTGTTTTGGTCTTAATTGCAGGTACAACCAAAGTTCAAGGGCAAAGATGTAATAAGAGCTTAATTATACCCATTTATGGGTAATTAAATCCGCATTACTTGGAGGCCAAGCAAGGGATCATCTAGAAGATACAATGAACCTAGCCTCTCACGCACATCAGACGGATCTGCGGATGAAATTATCCAAAATGGTATATACCAAGAAGCGTCTCGAAGCCAGACGGAGCCACGGACGAAATCCAGGGACTCATCTCCCTGGGATTGCCGCAGATCCACGGCAATCCTTGTGGATCTGCTTTCTTCATTTTCTTGTGTTTTTCATTTCTTGTTTTTAGATCATTGTAGTAGGGCTGAGTGATTTCTAGAGAGAGATAGTGAGGGATTGATGTAATAGAGAGTGACACTCTATGTAAAGATGCCTCCTTTCTCTTCCAATGCAATCTCCTTCACCTTCTACATGATGTTTTCTAGCTAGTTTTTCTTCTCATGGCAATCTAACTACTAACCACTAACCTATCTAACCACTTACTTGATAATCCACATGAATCGGGTTGCCTCTACAAGGCCTTGTTCTTGCAAGAGCCATTGATGGCCAAAGATGATGGGTTCTAACATCTAACTTCCTAACTTGCTAATCAAGCTAACTCTCTTTTATTACATGCTCTTTTATTTCATGCTTTCTTTTAGTTGTTAACTTGCTAACTTGCTAACCAAGCTAACTCTCTTTTATTTCATGCTCTTTTATTTCATGCTTTCTTTTATTTGTTGATGAGTTGATGCTTGTATTAGCTTGTTCTTGTTGCAATGTTGTGAATGTGAAGAACCATCCTTGAGCCTTGCTTTGTACCGCCTCTTTGAAGAAAAGGATTGTGATGGCCGAGGATCTAAATGTGAGGCAACTATCTCGAAGAGGTTAGCATGGTTAGTGGAGTATTTAGTAGTTAGTAGCCATGAGTTTTCTTTTACTTTGTTTAGAAAGCTTTTTCCAAAATTCTTTTATTCATTTTCATCATTGTTTTCATCGCCTTCTTCACCTACCACATGCTTGTTTTCCTTTTCTTTTCTTTTTCATTCTTTTTCATTCTTTCAGTAGAGAAGAATTGTTAACATAAACGGGAATAGAAACTGTTAATGCTTCTATCGCCTCCCTTCCCTGTGGATTCGACCCGTTAAGCCAATGCTATAACGGTAGTATCGAGGGTATATTAGCACATCCTAGCTTTTCATCGATTTCACATAAAACACACTTTTGAGTGCTAGTTTCCCCGTCGATCACCTTGCTCCAATAATGTAGCAGAGTACAATGCCCTTTTGATTGGGATGCAACTCGCCGATGAAATTGGCGTTAAAAATCTCGAGGCATATGGTGACTCTAAACTTATCGTCAGCCAAGTTCGCGGGGAGTACGAAGTCAGACATGAAGATCTAGTACCCTATTACAACACAACTGTCCACATGGCCGAAAGGTTTACAAACTTTTACATTGACCATATACCACGCAAGCAAAATGCGCATGCGGATGCACTGGCGTCTCTCGCTGCCTCCTTAGCCCTTCTAGCTGGAGTAGTAGAGAAAATATTTGTCCACAGCCATGACTTGTATTGCCCGAGAATTGTTCTTGAGGACTACCAGGAGCCAACGAGAGATTGTCAAGACAAAGAAGCTTTTGAGTCGTCAACCGGTCCAGAGCATAGAGACTGGCGATTCCCTTACATTGATTATGTCTTGTACGGCATCCTGCCTGAGGACACCAAAGAAGCGGCTGCCATTAGAAGGAAAGCCCCCAAATTCTACTATAATGCGATCACACGAACATTGTATCATCGATCGCATGACGGGATCTTGCTTCGCTGCTTATCGCAAAAAGAAGCACAAGAGGTATTGAAAGAAGCCCATGACGGCATGTGTGGAGCCCATCAACCTGGCCCAAAACTTGCAAATCGACTTCAAAGGTTGGGATATTATTAGCCTAAGATGATCGCTGACGCCATCACCTATGCCAAAAGATGTCACGCCTGCCAAGTGCATGGTGATTTCATCCATCAAGCACCAGGGTACCTTCACTCTACGACTTCTACCTAGCCATTTGAGATGTGGCGGATGGATGTAGTTGGCCCTATCAGCCCACCATCATCAAAAGGACATCGGTTTATTTTAGCCATAACCAATTACTTCTCTAAATGGGCTGAGGCCATTCCTCTGAAGGAGGTAAAGTCATCTGATGTGATCAAGTTCGTTAAACATCACGTCATTTACCGTTTTGGTGTACCTCGGCGAATCGTCCATGATAATGGACCCCAGTTCATCAGTCAAGCTTTCCAGAGGATCTGCACTAAGTACAGAATCCAGAGTGTGTCCTCGACCGCCTATTACCCTACCGCTAATGGTCTCGCAGAAGCCTTCAACAAGACCATTGGAAAGCTTCTCAAGAAATTCGTCTCGAAAAGTCAGCGTGACTGGGACGACAAGCTAGGTGAATGCTTATGGGCCTATCGAACAACTGTTCGAACCCCAACTAAAGCCACGCCATTTTCTTTGGTATATGTGTGTGAAGCTGTACTTCCACTAGAATCCAAATCCCATATCTATGTGTTGCCTTGACAACGGAGATGACAAGTGAGGAGAAGCATCGACAGCGACTCCAAGAATTGGAGGCCTTAGATGATAAACGTCTGCAGGCCCAACAACAAATCGATCTCTATCAAGCCCAGATTACCAGAGCCTTCAACAAGAAGTTAAAGTGCGAACTTTCAAGAAAGGTGATTTTGTCTAGCCGTCAGAAGACCAATGGTGATGACACATAAGACAAAAGGAAAATTCCAGTCCAAATGGGAAGGACCATTTGTAGTAGAGTCAGTCTACTCAAATGGATCATATCGCCTCATAACTTAAAATGGCGATACACTCATGATGCCAATCAATGTCAGGTTCCTGAAGAAGTACTATCCTTAATAGTACTCTTCCACCGATCAAGTTAAAATTACACCTCTGATCAAAGCTCCAGATCCAAGAAAAGTTTCTTTCCTTTATTAGGTCATATCACGGTAGATCGGTGACAAGCTAATCGGGCACTGACTGTACCATGATGCATGATGTAAATATTGATAAAGAAACGAAAGGCGAAACTTGGGTTTTAATATTGCTCTCTTCATTAATGTCCGACGTCTCTGACGGCTAAGGACAGAGGAAAATGTTGGCTTCTAAGCCCAACATAAGTCTTCGACAACTCATCATGCTGAGGGGAATAGCATGGCTAGCCCAACTCAAATGGTAGTTGGTAAAGGCACATCAAATTCGTTGATAGCTGAGGGTTTGCTAAAAATCCTAAGTGGACAAGATTCCACCCTCTCCTCTAAAATCCCTTACCAATTCTCATACACAGAATGGTAGGTCTACAAAATACAATCATTGCTACGTTAACACTATATCTCTTGTAATGAAAATTTTCAATACTCCCTATCGAGTACAAACCTTACTTGTCAACTCTATATGGAGTATCAAACCTTCAAATTTGTCAAGTTAACACTACACCTCTGACGTTTTTAAATTCCACTTGTCATTCTCAACAGTAGAATGGCAGGTCCCCAAATTGCTCCTATCACTAGTCAATTTCTGTCAAGTTAATATCACACATCTGACAAATTACTGTTAAGTTTAACATTACACTTCTAACAGTAATCAAGTTGCTGCCAAGTTCAATATTATACCTCTGACAATCATTTTCCCTCAGACTTCCATATTGAAACTGAAATGAACGATGCTAAGTTTACACCACACCTCTAGCGTCCAAGTCATTGCTAAGTTTAACAATACACTTAAGGCCATGACTTTCCCTCGGACTTCCTTGTCAAAGTCGAAATGACCAATGCCAAGTTAAAATTATACCTCTAGTATTACCCTCCCTGCCAAGTTAAACATTACACCTATGACAGTGATACTTTCAGCTTTCCCAAATCAAGCTGAAATATTTCTAAGTCAAGTTCAATATTACACCTCTGACTCACACCCTTTTCAAGTTAACATCACACTTCTGACAAGGTTTAATTCAACTCGTTAAGTTAATATCACACCTCTAACGGTAAAGATTTTCCTAGATCCCCCGCGAATCTAGTCTCACTTGTTATTCTCGTCAACAGAATAACAAGTCCACCTAAAAACATTGTTAGGTTAATATTACACCGTTAACAGTGTTTTCATTAAATCCCCAGCTGGTCTTAGTCAAGTTAATCCTAAACCTCTGATAAAACTCATCCACCCTGGGGGTACAAATTCCACTTGTCATTCTCATTTATAGATTGGCAGGGCTACAAGAATTATCTTACTTCTGTCAAGTTAATATCACACCTCTGACAGCGTTGTTAAAATTCCTGAAATAGGATTTTTTTCTACAAACTTTGACTCGTTAAGATTATTACCATATTTTAGCAAGTCAAAGATCCTTTACTTCTATTCGTCCGACTTTCAATGCAAAAAAGGGAGTTCAAGACAATAGAAGGACAAAAAAAAGGTGTCGCTTTTATTTATATCCAGATATATGAAAGTGATACAAGACGCTCTCTTATACAATAAGATTGAGTGTTACAATAAAGGAGTACAAAGAAGTCCCCCTCTCTCAGTAAAAGACTACACTCACTCCTTGAAGTATGCTCACCACTCCAAGTGCAAGATGTTTGGAAGGGCGCCAAAGAAGGGCTGAGCACTATGATAACGATCGGAGGTTGATTACGTCACCATGCATGACGTAAACATCGAAGGAGCCCATCTTTGATCAAGAACAGTGGTGTTTCTTAAGGTCGAAATGCAGCAGAACCTTCTGATCCCACCTGACCAACTGGTGCAGGCCATGATCCTTCGTTGATGAACATCTCTACCACCAAAAAGTCATCTAATGAATATGGACTTTTCGTCGATGTCACTTCTGCGGTAAGATTGGTGAAGGGAGGATTCGAGACCTTACAGGTGACGTCCTCTTTCCAGTGACCTGCAAGAGGACCATACCCACCACCATATCCACCACCATCCCACTGTGACCATGGCGAACACAGAAGCATGACTGGTGCATCGTGTCCAATGAGGTCTCGGCGGATGTCAAATCCTCGTCTCCCGCAAACAGGGGCCGTGACTTCTCCTCCAATGGTCGACCATCGAACAAGTTCGCTGGCTGATATATTCTCCCAAGGGCCCAGCGATATGCGAAAGGATGATTGAGGCTACCTGCGAAAAATAAAAACCAGAAGGTTAGAATCCTGAAACATAAAGATTGAAGAACAGACGCGGCTATAGCTATAGACTTCAGACGCAGGAATGACCCACGCAGAAAGTCAAAATTTTGTTGCGACAGAAACAGACGCGATCAAAGTTGTGAACTTCGAATACACACAGATTTGAACGCGTCTAGTTTTAGACCCGCGTCTAAAATACGAGACGTGAAGAGAATCAGACGCGAAAATTGCCACATCATTGTTGGATAAACAGGGGTTGCTACATTCAAGTCTGAAGCCTTCGGCCTGAGTTAAAGTTCTTCTGAGTCAACAGCCTCAAACACGAGCTCTGTATGTAAAGCTCGCGGTCCAGGTGCAAAGTCCATTACACTCACGTCCAGGGGATTTTGAGTCAGAGTTCAGACTCAATCAACTCACACTTCATCAGGAAGTCTAAAAGGCGCAACTTCTAAATAATGGGCGCACCAGTCAGACTTCAAGAGAAGGTCAAGAAGATGAATCTCTTCAAGGGACAGCAAAACTGAAACGCAGTTGGGCTGAATATTTCATGGCGGACAAGTAATTCCTACCCACAGAATAACCCTTTAAAGGTTGAACTTTGTGCATCAAGGCACGGACATAAAAGGTACTCAAAGAGACGCTTTTCGATCTTAAAATCACTTGACAGTGATAATCTTCTGGAGAGATTAAAGAAAAGCATGAAAGCTTTGGGTCGTCGTCGTCCATGGGGGCAAATCCCATTGAAGGAAGAAGATGAAGTCCTTGAAGGAAGAAGATGAAGTCCCTCAGAGCGCCTGCTCTCGAGGGAAAACAGTCTAAGTGAAGGACTGTTAAGGGGGTGAGGCCTATTTATAGGCAACCGATAAAGCCTGTAATTAATAGCGCACTAATCAGAGCCATCGGCCTTAATTCCCGCACGAATGTCAAAGCCCAATGAAGGGCTGACGCGTGGATTGTCGCTTCGGGAAGCGGCGAGGACGCAAGCCTCCAACCGTCAACGCCGATTTGGCATTTAAAGACATTAATGTCTAAGCCTAATGAAGGGTCAACGCATGGACTACCGCTTCGGGAAACATCGGAGGACACGAGTCCCCAATTGTCAACGCCGATTTGACATTTAAAGATATAACAAGATCTTTAAGACAAGCTTCATGTAACGCTTGGGAGGTTGCATCAAACGCGGACCAAGGGTCGCGTCCTGAAACCCGCATCCCTTTGTGAACTCGAAGGCGACGTCCTTCTCATTCCTGTTAAGAGATCCGTAACCGCGTCCCTGGAGTGGTTCAGAGCCGCGTCCCCTCAGCAAATGGGGCCCATTCCGAGATCGCACCTTGAAGTCACATAAAACTTGAAAGCTGCGTTTTGAAACTTGCGTCCTCAACAGAGAAGGCCTATGTCATTTACAGGGATCCTGAAACTGCGTCTCCATTGCGAGATCTTGTTGACACTTAAAAAAGACAAGATTCTTATTGGTCCGAACAATGTCTAAACTTGTTGACATTTACAAAAGACAAGTGACAGACGAGCTGAAGACCAGTTTTCACCCATCTCCGAGGGACAAGGAAGCAACTTGGACTCCACTGATCCAGCAAGCAGACAGTGAACCCGGATTGTTTCTAATCAGACCTCAGCAGGTCTAAGGTGCTAGCACTTAGCATTACATGAGCCCAAAGGGATAGCCTCACTTAAGAGGCTAATATCACTCGACTTCGCCTTGAAGCCATCCAAAGCCTCGCCAGGAAGCTAACTCGCAAACTTCGCCACAGGGGACTTCCAGCTCCGCCAAAGGGTTTCTTTCGGACTTCGCCAAAAGCTGCCTCTAGCCCCGCTACGAGCTCAATGCAGACAGCGCCGCTATGAATCTGCTATGGTCAACCTTTGACCAATCAAATCTCCGGATAAGATCAGATCTAATCAGATCAAATCTGATTAAGATCAAATCAGAGATCAAATTTGGCAGTTGATTGCCACAATCTCTTGACTCTCCTAAAACGAGTAAGAAGATCAGGGGAAATCCTCCAACGATATGGAAAGGATAAAGAAGATAAACCGACCTGCCAATCTAGCTTCGCAGAAGCTGATCTTAGCCTCGCAGCAAGGCTACTTTCCAGATTTAAACAGATTTGATTCAATCTGTTTCCATATCTTCAAGGGACGATTATACCCTTGCTCTCCCTATAAATAACCCGCCAGGGGTACAAGGGGGATCGATCAATCAATCGGAGAAAAGAGGACTCCACAAGCAGAGGCTTCTTCATACGCACCGTGCGCTCTCGAATTCAGAGACCTTTTAGAGAATTGCTTTCTCTAATCAGGGTGTTGATACCCTAACATCGTCCTTCTTCTCAAGGAATCTCCAGAACCAGGCGAGAAGGAATTCCTTATTGAAGGCAATTTTGAGAAGCAGCAAGAGGGTTCTACCAACCTTCTATTCTCTGATTCCCGGAACCAGGCAAGAAGGGAATCTCATCGCTCGCATCGTCAAAGGGACAAAGTGGTCGCGCGCTGACCAGACTCCTATCGGCACACTTCTCCAGAATCTCTGAGGGGATCTACTTGTAATCTTTTTAAGAATACTTGTAATTTAGCTCCTCAAACTCTTTTTTTTTGTAAGTTTTCCCCCTTTGCGAACATAATGGAAAACAAGATGGCGACTCCGCTGGGGACGGAATTCTCCACTGCCGAGAACCAAGTGTCGCAATGCGGCGAACAGACCTTCGGGTCTAACTCTGAATTCAGAAAAGCCGGTGCAGCCAGAGCCCCTCTGGCTAAATCTTCAAGGAAAGTCTCTGCGGAGACGGAAAAGGTTCTCTACGAACCTACTGCGGTTATTTGGCGCAAAAAGGAAGCACGTCCGCAGTCTGATTCCTTTACTTGTGAGAACTTGGTGGTTCAGTTCGATCAAGTAAGATTTGAAGAAGTCCTCTCTGGGGGTGGCCCAATGCTTCGAGCACGGAAGCATAGGAGGGTTTCCACGACTAAGGTTTCAAATCAGAAACCGGAAGCAGAATTCTGCCGACACCCCTCAACCTCGCATGTGGCTAATCAGGTTCCTTGTGAACCTAAGTCTCCTCTGCCAAGGCGGGTATGGAAGCCTAAACAGAAGTCTTCAACCGAAGCTTCAGGCGTAGCTACGCCTAAACCGCGCCTCTCTCGCGAAGAAAAAGGCAAGATGCCTGTCTGCTCCAATCATAAAGTTACAACGACAATCATACCGTCATCCAATTTAAGGGCGGCAATGCCTAGTGATTGGTAGTGAAAAGTACATTTTTATCATCATATTTACCATCACATTTTCATATTTATTCATTTAATTCTGCACATTTATTAATAATTTATAATTTATTGTGTGCAGGCCTCGAATTATTATTTTTATAATAAATAAAGCTTAATGAAGCCTAAAAGCCCATATTTGAAGCCCAAGAGTCAAAGTGAAAATATCAGATTGTCAAAGTGCAAATATACAAGGGCTAAAGTTGCAATTATTAAGATGAGGGAAGGATAGAATTCTACCCAACCCTAAACTCTTGCAGGATGAGCATAAAAGCCAAAGATAAGAAGGAAATTCGTGGATAAAAGATTTGGGATAATTGAGATCAAGGTAACTTGATTATCAAGTTATCTCGAAATCCCAATATGAAGAGCCAGGATCATACTTTCAGAAGCAAAAGCCCAGATGAACGGACCAGGTGAGGCCACGCGCCAAAGCGCGTGGCCAGATTCCACAAAAATGCCGCAAATCCGCGGCAAAATCCAAGATTTCGCGGCACTTTGATCTCATCTGGATACCAGATTTCGTGGGCTACTTCATCCGGGACTCTTCGGCCTTCTGCACCTATAAATACCCCTGCAGTGCAACGTACAGAGTAGTCCAGAGGCGAGCCAAGGGCCAAAAGCTAGGGTTTAGTTTTCTTTTTAGGTTAGATTTTATTTTCATTTTTATTTTGTAAACTTTGTAACTGAGAGTGGAGGAAACTTTCATGGAGGATGGAGTCTTCGCTTGTACTGAGGTGACAGCGGTATAAGCCCGCTTATCTTCCATTGTTAATGAAATCCGTTTAAGGTTCGTTTTTGTTATTATTTTATTCATCTCTTGTTTATTCTTGTGCTTCTATGTTCCTATTTTCTTTCTTCTATGTGTTCTCTAATGCCTTGTGAACAATGAGACCCAACTGTTTCGAGACTGCCTAGCCAACGAAGATCCCTTGATGGCTTATGGCGATGAACATCCTATACGCCATACTTGCAAGTCTTCCGAGAAAAGGTAAATCATCGCACGGATCAAAGGTAAGCAGGCTGAAGAGGTTTGTACGTGTTTTCTTTCTTTTCTTCCTTTAATATAGATCTACATCTTCCTAAATTCTTTTCTTCCGACCCATTGTAAATACCACTATTTAACAATAAAAAAAAAAGATAATTTTTAGAGATAACTTGCTTAACGCTTCCATCGCAGTCCCTCCCTGAGGATCACGACCCGCATAGCCTTGCTACAGCGGATTAGAATTGAGAACTTGCACATCCTATTCTTAAAACTAAAATACTACATTTTGTGTGCAGGAAATCTCAGTCAACAAATTGGCGCCGTTGCCGGGGAGGGACGGTAAGTTTATCTCTAAAACAAAATTTAATTTTTAACTAATTCTTTATTCTTTTCTGTTTGCAGGTTTGGAGAACAGGAAACAGAAACATAGCAGCAGCAGTGGACATATTGCTATTCTGTGTCTCTGCCCTCGATGGCAGAGCACCAGAACCTACTGTTTTGCCGCGGATCCGCGGCCAGAGCCGCGGAAACGCGGCAACAGTAGAGAACTACTGATTGATATTTTTGCAGGTTGCTGCAAATTGTAAATTCTGTTTACTGCTCTGTTTATTTTGTTCTGTGATATACCTGTAAATTGCTAATAATTCAACAGTAAGTTATTGGTTGTTAAAAATAAAAATTGATTAGACGTTTGCATATTAGGCACGTGTCTTTTCAATTATTTTTATTTACTGTTGAAGAGTGCTGGAGGAGCAAGGTACGTACGCATTGCATGTAGAATAGGACTCATCTCTTGGTTGATTATCTGCTTTGAGTGAATTCTATCTATTTATCTTGTACACTTGCACTAATTCATCTTAAGGGCATAACCTATTAACAAGATAAGGTGGGGATTTCATCACCCTTCTTAGCCCAAAAATCATATCCCAAGCACTCACTAACCCAAGCCTAACTAAAAAAGAGTAGACGTTGGCCCTAGGGACATCTCGGACTCAATAGGAGATTATCCTAAGGGGGGACAGTGCTGGAAGTTGACTCTTGCCAAATCAGTGTCTAGGAAGGGGATTGAGGGCCGAAAACCCGAAGATTGGTGGTTATTTAATTAAGGAACGTCTTTGACGGAAAACCTCCCACCACTCTTGCCCTGACCTGGCTGATTAACTTGTGGTCAAAGTCTGCACCCTACCTCCCGTGGACAGTCTAACCAGTTAGGAGTCGTCTAGGTCATAGGTCTACCCTAACTTAGGTTAGAATTTTTTTTTTGTTTGTTTCTTTGTTTGTTTTTTTTTATTTGTTTGCGTTGGTGTGATATGGCATATAATAATAATTTTTCCAACTTTAATCCATATTACACACCTAACTATTTTTCGGATATTACCAACCCGCATATCATAACTTTGACCAATCTAGTGTGCCGGAATGGTCTTATCCGAATAATTATAACCCATACCCCCCATCTTATGACCATGATTTTCATACTTTCAACTCGTCACAGAGTTCATGGGGTTTCGAGTCCCCCGAGTCCAATTTTCAACCGACTTATTCCCAGAGTCATACTTAGATCCACCCAGTCAGAATAGACTACCATCTATCGGAGAAATGATTATGCGTGAGTCCACCGACTCACAATTTCATCACGATTACACTTCATCCTTTCAAGTCCAATCACAACACGATGCACCTATCAACTATGAAGGGATGCTTGCAGCCATGACTCAGGCTAGATTAGCCCGTGATCGTGATATAGATATGATGGTTCAATCTTTACGTTCTCACCGTTCGGCCATTTCTGATATCATTGACCACTCTCGTAGAGCCGACGAACTAAGTTGCTTTGGACAACAAGATTCTACTTCAGTGCCATCATTTGAACTTGCTGAAACTCCAATTGTTGATAATTTGGCAAGTTTTTTCTTTCCTGAAATAGAACTTGAACATGAATATGATCATGATCTCCCACTTGATGATTCAATTTTACTTCCTGATTCAATAATGACTCCAGTGTCTCCACCTGATTTCACTTTTCCCGAGTCAACATTGGATCCTGTTCCAATTCATCATGATATTGAGTCACCTATAATTGATGATCATATTGAACTTGACCAATTGTGCAATTTTGAAAGTCCCATGGATAAATTGGCAAGTTCTGATTTTTATAACATTGAACCCAATGAGATTTGTGACCTAGATTCTCAAATCTGTGATCAAGTTCAAATTCCCGAATCATTATTGACTCCTGTTTTGTTACCCGACTTAGGTAATCTTTTAGAGTCAGTTTTGATTCCCACACCTATCATTCCTTAACTTGAATCACCAACATTGAGTCACATGCCATTGTGGGAAGATGATTGTGGATTTGAGCTTAAACTTATTGATTTGGACCCACTTCCTGAACTTAGCCCGACTCCTGAGCCCTTACTTGATTTGAGCTTCTTCCCTGAGTCGGTATTCGTTCCCGCACCTATAATATCCAAGTCAATAATTCCATCTTTTCATACTCCATTTGGGACAAGGAGGTTGACACAATTGACTCTGAAACTAATTATGAATTATGGAAATTTGATGGGGTGAAAATTTTAAAAAATGATTATACATATATTTTAGTGGGTTATAGACGAAAAATTTCTGGTGGGTTTCACCAACTACTACATTATCTTGATTGGGTAGCAACGCTTGGCCCAATTAGACCACCACCGGAACCACCCCCTAAGGTAATTTTCTGCCTTCCCTTGTTCTGTTTCATGCATATATGCATTCATTCATACATTGAGGACAATGCATGAGATAAGTGTGGGGGTGGGCTTTACTAACATACTAACATAGGTAGAAACTAACAAAAATTTACTAAAAAAAAAAATCTGAAAAAAAAATTTAAAAAAAATGTTATAAAAAGGAAATATTTTGACTTATTTTTTGAAAGAAATCTAAGTTAGTTTTAAGGATTAGGAAAATCATGATTAGGATTTCTAAAAACTTGGTCAAAATAAATAAATTGTTTAATTTTTAGGTATAGGAGAAGAAATTGAATAATTAATTAGTCTTGATTTTTACCTTAATGAAGTATGCATACCAAATGCATATCTAGGATTCTAAGATAAAGACCTTGTGCCTCATAAAAAAAAAGAAAAAAAGAAAAAGGAAAAAAAAAATCACCAATTAAGCTGATACATGTGCCTCAAGAAGCATAAGTATTCATGCCTAAAGGTGAGTAAATAAAATAAAGTCCTTAGTTTTGGGGCCTAATTCACTCGAATTTGAGTCCGCGGGGTGTTTTCTCACCTGGTGCCCTAAAGCCAACCGGTTTGGGAGTCATCGACTTTAAGTTTGTTACATGGGTGAATTAGAAAGCCTAAGAAAATTAAGAAAAAATTACTTATATATGTATTAACACATCTAAGAGTCAATTAGTTAGGTATGAGGGCCTCAAGAAGCCTTGATGCTTACACGAAAGAAAATTAGATGAGTTATACATATTAAAAATAAATAAAAAAAAAGGAAGAGAAAAAAAATTAAAGAGGCATGAGAGTCCAAGTTAAGGAATTCCTAGCCAAGTTATAAGGATGCATATGATTTTTGGTAACGAAAAAGACTATATTAGAAGTTCAATTTTGACCCTTACCTAAAATGAAAACAATTTACTTTATAAAGACTAAGTCTAAGAATGAATAAAAATGAGGATCCTAAAACTTATAGACTACTTAGTCTCTTCAATAATAATTCAAATATTTTCCTTTTTATGGATTTTGTGGGTGTAATCCGCTGAAAACCCTCACGAGACAACACTCGTCCTCTAGGGTAACTTAGAGGTTTAACGGCTTGTTGCACGTGCTAAGTGCAATCGTGATTCCTACGAAAGTGAGTTAGGTTAGATTAATTTTTCTTTTCTTTTTCTTTTTCTTTGTTTTTACTCGAGGACGAGCAAAAAGATAAGTGTGGGGGTGTGATTGGTAGTGAAAAGTGCATTTTTATCATCATATTTACTATCACATTTTCATATTTATTCATTTAATTCTGCACATTTATTAATAATTTATAATTTATTGTGTGCAGGCCTCGAATTATTATTTTTATAATAAATAAAGCTTAATGAAGGCCAAAAGCCCATATTTGAAGCCCAAGAGTCAAAGTGAAAATATCAGATTGTCAAAGTGCAAATATACAAGGGCTAAAGTTGCAATTATTAAAGATGAGGGAAGGATAGAATTCTACCCAACCCTAAACTCTTGCAGGATGAGCATAAAAGCCAAAGATAAGAAGGAAATTCGTGGATAAAAGATTTGGGATAATTGAGATCAAGGTAACTTGATTATCAAGTTATCTCGAAATCCCAATATGAAGAGCCAGGATCATACTTCCAGAAGCAAAAGCCCAGATGAACGGACCAGGTGAGGCTACGCGCCAAAGCGCGTGGCCAGATTCCACAAAATTGTCGCAAATCCGCGGCAAAATCCAAGATTCCGCGGCACTTTGATCTCATCTGGATACCAGATTTCGTGGGCTACTTCATCCGGGACTCTTCGGCCTTCTGCACCTATAAATACCCCCTGCAGTGCAACGTACAGAGTAGTCCAGAGGCGAGCCAAGGGCCAAAAGCTAGGGTTTAGTTTTCTTTTTAGGTTAGATTTTATTTTCATTTTTATTTTGTAAACTTTGTAACTGAGAGTGGAGGAAACTTTCATGGAGGATGGAGTCTTCGCTTGTACTGAGGTGACAGCGGTATAAGCCCGCTTATCTTCCATTGTTAATGAAATCCGTTTAAGGTTCGTTTTTGTTATTATTTTATTCATCTCTTGTTTATTCGTGTGCTTCTATGTTCCTATTTTCTTTCTTCTATGTGTTCTCTAATGCCTTGTGAACAATGAGACCCAACTGCTTCGAGACTGCCTAGCCAACGAAGATCCCTTGATGGCTTATGGCGATGAACATCCTATACGCCATACTTGCAAGTCTTCCGAGAAAAGGTAAATCATCGCACGGATCAAAGGTAAGCAGGCTGAAGAGGTTTGTACGTGTTTTCTTTCTTTTCTTCCTTTAATATAGATCTACATCTTCCTAAATTCTTTTCTTCCGACCCATTGTAAATACCACTATTTAACAATAAAAAAAAAGATAATTTTTAGAGATAACTTGCTTAACGCTTCCATCGCAGTCCCTCCCTGAGGATCACGACCCGCATAGCCTTGCTACAGCGGATTAGAATTGAGAACTTGCACATCCTATTCTTAAAACTAAAATATTACATTTTGTGTGCAGGAAATCTCAGTCAACACCTAGCGCCGGCCTCGTTCTCACGAGCGAAACTACAGTACCACAGCGAACGCGCAGGGTCCATGACTGCGAAGCTGAAGCCAAAGTACTATCTAAGGCTAATTGCCTTCGCAGCAGCATAGCGGGCAAAGCACCACAGCATGCTCCGCTTTCCAGTGCGTCAAGCACTAAGTTCACGTCTGATGGCGAAGCTAGAACCAAAGCACTATTCAGTGCTAATCCCGTCTGCAGGATAAAAGAAGCAGGACATCGCCCTATGTGCAATCCAAAAGAGCCTTTGCGCTCGATTGCAGGGACCCAACCGGGTCTGATCTGAGGAAATTGTTGACGGATAGACGAACCTCTTCCCTCTGTTGTCAACAAGTGGGATGTCAGCTGGTGACACTCCACTCGGTCCATTGCCGGCTGGGACCAATCCCCGCCATGCCTCCGAGACAAAGATCAGTCTTTGATCGACTATCGGTACCGGCCCCGATGAAGCACCGCAAAAGGAGCATCTCGCGAGATCTACCCTCTGCATCCGTCAACATGACCGAAAGAGGACGAGAGTCCCCAGATCCAGATTACAGCCTAGGCTTAGGCGAAGTCTTGGTGCATGATGAAGGTGTTTTTCGAAACACCAGATCCAGGGTGGCGATACCCTACACTTATGAACAGCCTTCTTCCTCGACGGCCCTAGCCTCGTCACAGCCCAGGGGATCACTCCAATCATCGGACGAAGAAGATGAAGATAGTGGGTACGCCTCTTCGGCGACAGTTAGGTCGGTGCGAACAGACAGAGCATCAGTCAATATGGCTGATAACGTCAACGACGATCTTCGTCGGCGCCTGGAAGCTCAGGAGCAAACTTCCAGAACTCAGCAAGAGGCTCTGGACAATATTCAACAGATGCTTGCTCAACTCCTCACTAACCGGAATAACAATGATGCCGGGAGCAATCACGATGAGGAGGAACACTTCAGCAATGAGCAGCCAAAGTCGGAGAAATCCAAGGAGGGTTCTTCCTTAGACGCCGAAGTCCTTAAGGGCCTCCAGGCTCAAATCACATCCCTAGCTCAGAGGGATGAATTAAAGAAGGTAGGGGCAGTCCGTCCTTATCCGCTGGAGTGGGATTCGGTGCCATATCCTCCAAAGTTCAAACCGCCAACATTGCATACCTATGATGGAAAGAGCTCGCCAAATCAGCACATCTACTATTTCCGGTCTCAGACTGGTAATGTTATAAGCAATGACGCCATCATGGCTAGGCTTTTCATTGGCACCTTAAAGGGGGTGGCATTTGACTGGTTTCGCAGTCTTCCCCGGGCTCTATCAACTCCTGGATCGACCTGAAAACTCGGTTCCTCTCTCGTTTCTACGAGGACGATACCGAAGTGACCATGAACAAACTCCTCTCCACTGTGCAGAGGAAGGGCGAATCTGTCCGTGACTACATTGAACGGTTCAGAAACTTATCCTTGATGTGCCCAGCAGGGATGCCGTTACCCATGCTCTTACAGACATGCAGACACAACTTCCTAGACCAAGTGGAAGTTCGCATGGGGGCTGTTAAAGCCCACACCTGGAAAGAATTGGTCGAACAAGCTGAGATAGCCGAGAAGTCGGCTAAAAAGTTCGAACCATCCGCCCCTAGAGGCAAGTGGGGGACAAACAACAAAGGGCGTGGCGACCTACCGCAATCTTCTCAAGCTAAAGGCAAAGAGACTATGTCTGTGGAGTTATCCGGAGATGTGCAGTCGAAAGCCAAGAAGAGCGGCTTCAACAATCAGGAGTCTAAGTTCCCTCCAAAGCAGTACTCCTTCAAAGACGATCAGGTGGTCACGATATTTCATCTGCTCCACAAAGGGAACAAAATGAAGCTGCCAGATGCTCGACGTCCCAATGAGATAGGGCGCACAAACGACCCTAAATACTGCCTCTACCACAGGATGATCCACCATCCTACTGACAAGTGTTATGTCCTTAAGGACAGAATACAAGCCCTGATTGACGCCGGCTTCCTGACACTGAAGACAGAGCAGAAGAAAGTCACTGTCAATATGGTGACTCTTGAGTTCGGCACCACCCAAAAGGTCACAGTTCCTGACGGGACCTATCCAGCCCCTGCGCCACGGTTGGAAGTCAAGCATCTTTCAGCTACAACTCAACATAATAAGGGTCTTGTTCCCTTAACATTGGAGATAGGGGAAGTCATGTGGATACATCCAGACCTCGTCCAAGACGTACAGCGGGATCCAAAGAAGCCCAAGTCTAAGGGCGAATCTTGCAACGTCATTTCCATCCTGCCAGATGACGGCAATCTTACATCGGCTTCCCTCAGTGATTCAGAAGGAGAAAAGCTTGCTTGCACGGCGCAAGCCGATGCGCCTCAACAGACGGGCACCCGGTCTGGAAAATCATACTTGAGGCAGTATGACAAGTCTACTGACGAGATACAACAGCAAACGACGTCAGTATCAATACCAGCATCCACTCCAATCCCAGCAAAGGAAAAAGAAAAGCCTAAGGAGGTACGATTCGACCACGTGTTGAAGAAACTGCCAGGCCAAGGGCTTGACACACCCTTCCGGTTTGACATATTGGCTCAGCTGGCCAATATCTCAGCTCGTATCATTATACACGAGCTCCTTTGCCTCTCAAAAGAAACAAGAGAAGCACTCAGGGAAGCGCTAGCCAATTCAGAATCCTTTCTGACATGCATGCCAGAAATCCCTAGCTATGACGTTTAGTCTCCTTGCCCGGAATGTCATCATGCACAATCAAAGGTACCCGCTATTACCTTCACGGCGGAAGATATGCTTCTCAAAGACAACAAGCACGATCGACCTCTGTACTACACCGGATATATCGGTTCAACATGCATTGAAAGGGTACAAGTCGATCCGGGGTCTGCACTCAGCATCATCCCCAAAAGGCTTCTTTACTTCCTCGGCATACCTTTGTACAGGTTGTCCGCAACCACTACTACGATATACGGTTTCAACGCCGGGAGTAGTCATCCATTGGGGAAAATTCGGCTCCGTTGCAAAATTAGGAGTCTGAAGTCAGAAGTGACATGCTATGTCATTGACGCTGACACATCATATAACCTGCTGCTGGGACGGCCATGGATCCATGCCAACTGGATCGTTTCCTCTACTCTGCACCAATGCTTCAAATATGTTGAAGATGACGCGACAGTACGAACTGTCTTTGCTGAAAGGCAACCATTCAAAGGGGTGGAAAACTACTTCACTGACGCTCTCCTGTATCAAGAGGCCAGTGGAGCACTCAAAGAACCGTTGCCGGACGATGATGAAAGTGGCAACGAGGCGGATTCAGAATCCGAAGCAGGCATGCCAGCCATCCTGATCGGTGAACCAATTATAGCGTGTCTCAATAATCCCCTATGTAATACTCCTTCAGACGACGAGGGTGAATGGGTAATTAATGATAATATTTCTTTTGATTATCCCGCGACTGTTGGATTATTTGAATCCATTACGGATGGCTCTCTGCATATGCCCTTACATAAGCCGAGTGCGTCCAGTACGCCCATGGAATCCGCAGAGGGAGCCGTCTTGGTAATCCCACCATCCAAAGAAGGTCAGTTACCGATAATCTTCGGTAGAGCCCAACCACGGGGACCCACGGTCGCAGATTCAAGTTCAGACTCAGACACTCCACAATTCTTTCATTACGCGCGGCCAGCGCGCCATATTATGAAGAAAATGGGGTACGACTTGAAGCATGGAAAAGGCCTGAATTTCGGGAAAGGAAGGCGCGGTTTGATGCAGAACTTTGTGCCTAAAGGAAGCCTGCAAACTACTATGATAGTACACGCAGGGGGTTAGGGTATGTTACACCCACATCGACAGCAACCGTTCAAGTCAAAGACGATGAACCAATTCCATCACATTCAGCCTCATCCTCCTAGTGGGATTCAGACGTTAGTATAGGAGGAATGTTCGTAAACCTCACTGCTAATATGACCTCAAGCAGTCAATTGGAGCCCGCAGAAGCCACCGACGAGGAACCATGGGCCCAGCAATTAGACCTTCAATGGGAAAAGCGATTCGAGCTGCGCGAACCACCTACTGAAGATAAGGTGATGCAGGTCAACTTGGGTAATCAAGATAACCCCAAGCCCATCTTCATAAGTGAAAGACTATCACTTACAGAGAAGGAAGAATTGATAATACTCGTAAAGGAGTATATAGATGTCTTCGCATGGAGCTACGAAGATATGCCCAGACTTGATCCACAGGTCGCTATGCACCGTCTGAACATCAAGCCTGACGTCAAGCCAGTCAAGCATCAACAACGTCGGTTTCGCTCGAACATCATGGAAGCTATTGAAGCTGAAGTTCACAAGCTCATCGCATGTGGCTTCATCCGTGAGGAGCAACATCCAGATTGGGTGGCTAATATAGTCCCCGTCCTCAAGAAGAACGGGAAAATACGGATATGCATCGACTACCGTGATCTCAATACGGCCTGTCCCAAAGACGAATTCCCATTACCCATCACCGACGTCATGATCGACAACACATGTGGGTTCGAAAGGATGTCTTTTATGGACGGCTTTTAAGGATACAACCAGATCAAGATGTATCCCGACGACGAGAAGCATACTTCGTTTCGAACACCATTGGGGGTATACTGCTACACTGTAATGCCCTTCGGACTGAAGAACGCTGGAGCAACCTATCAGCGGGCAATAAGTACAATCTTCCGCGATCATCTCCGAAAAACAGTGGAGTGCTATGTCGACGACATTGCCGTCAAAAGCCGCAATAAGAATGAACATCTTCGCGACCTGAGAACGATGTTCGACATAATGCGGGCTCATCAACTGAAAATGAACCCGACAAAATCCTTCTTGGGAGTGTCAAGTGGCAAGTTCCTTGGGTTCATTGTCACATCAAAAGGAATTCATCTTGACCCAGACAAAGTCAAAGCCATCCAGAGCATGCATCCACCAAGGAATCTCAAAGAGCTCAGAGGCTTGCAAGGCAGGCTGGCCTATATCAGAAGATTCATCGCAAATCTCTCAGGCCGCTGTCAGCCGTTCACCCGACTCATGAAAAAGGGTGCTTCCTTCGTATGGGATCAAGCTTGTCAGGAAGCTTATGAAGACATCAAGAGGTACCTCACAAAGCCTCCAGTCATAGTGGCCCCTACATCAGGGAAACCATTCTTGCTTTATGTAAAAGCTCTGGATTACTCCCTCGGTGCCCTCCTCGCTCAAAAGGACGACAATGGCCACGAGCAGGCCATTTATTATCTGAGCAGAACCCTCATAGGAGAGGAGTCTCGCTACAACCCTATTGAGAAAGAGTGTTTAGCTCTCGTCTTCGCTGTTCAGAAGACACGACATTATTTGGTCGGCCAGACCATACACGTCATCTCCAGAGTAAACCCATTGCGTCTTCTTATGACGAAGCCAGGATCATTGAATTCAAGATTGGCTAAGTGGGCACTTTTATTGTCTCAATACGACATGATCTTCACACCTCAGAAGGCGGTTAAAGGTCAGGCCCTTGCAGAGTTCTTGGCTGCTCATCCAGTTCCGGAGCATTCAAAACTTCACGAAGATATCCCTGATGAAGTCTTCGAGTCTTATGCAACCTCAGAAGAGGAAGTGTGGCAGATGTTCTTTGATGGAGCATCACGAATGGGCCCTAAAGGCAGGATTATTGCCGGAGTGGGGGTTGTATTGATCTCCCCGCAGAACCATGTTCTTCCCCGAGCATTTTCTCTGACAGAATCATGCTCCAACAATGTAGCGAAATATAATGCTCTGCTCATTGGCCTTCAACTCGCCCACGGAATGGGGGTACGCTACCTCGAAGCTTATGGCGATTCAAAACTGATCATCAATCAGGTTAAAGGCGAATATGAAGTCCGCCACGAGGATTTGGTGCCTTATTACCATACAGCCATCGAATTGGCTAACCTATTTGAAGGTTTCTACATCGGGCACGTGTCCCGATCTCAAAATACCAAGGCAGACGCTCTTGCTGCATTAGCCACAACACTAGCCTTGCCAGCCGACACCGAGTATCACCTCACAGTCGCAACTCGACATCTTGTATGCTCCAAGCACATGCTAAGAACTCGAGAAGTCTATAATGTCTCCGCGGACCTTGAGCCGAGAGATTGGCGCTTTCCTCTCATTGACTATGCTTTGCACGGTTTATCCTAAAGAAGCGGCGTCCGTCAGACGAAGGTCTCTCCGTTTCTACTATGATCCGACTTTGAAGACACTTTACCGTCATTCATATGACGGTGTTCTCCTCCGTTGCCTTTCTTATTTAGAGGCACAGGAAGCGCTCCAAGAAGCACACGACGGCATTTGCGGAGCTCATCAGCCAGGTCCTAAACTTAAAGACAGGTTGTATAGGCTTGGATATTACTGGCCAACTATGATAGCCGACGCCATCCAATATGCACGAAGGTGTAAAGCATGTCAGATTCATGCGGACTTCATACACCAGCCTCCGGAGCTACTCCACCCGATTGTTACCTCATGGCCATTTGAAGCATGGGAATAGATGTCGTAGGGCCAATCAGCCCTTCTTCGACAAAAGGTCACCGGTTTATCCTAGCAATAACCGACTACTTTTCAAAATGGGCGGAGGCTATACCACTGGTTGAAGTCAAAACCTCCAATGTGGTTCACTTTATCAAACACCATGTCATCCATCGATTTGGTGTCCCTAGGCGGATCATCCGCGACAACGGTCCCCAATTCATAAGCCAAGTATTCTATCGGTTCTGTGACAAATACCGAATTCAGAATGTGGCTTCAACCGCCTACAATCCTGCCGCCAATGGCTTAGCGGAAGCATTCAACAAAACAATCATCAAGCTGCTCAAGAAATTCGTCTCCTCGAATAAGCGAGATTAGGACGAAAAGCTCGGTGAATGTCTTTGGGCCTACCGAACCACGGTGCGGACACCGACAGGCGATACGCCTTTTTCCCTGGTATATGGGTGCGAAGCAGTCCTCCTATTGGAAATCCAGATGCCGTCATTGCGAGTCGCTCTGACCACCAAGTGCACATCAGAGGACAATGATCGCCTACGCCTTCAAGAGCTCGAAGCTTTGGACGAGAAGCGACTACAAGCTCAGCAGCATATCGAGCTATATCAAGCTCGAATCTCAAAAGCCTTCAATAAGAAGATCAAACAGAGAGTCTTCCAGAAAGGAGACCTGGTCTTAGCCGTCAGACGGCCGATGATTATGACGCACAAGACCAAAGGCAAATTTCAGCCTAAATGGGAAGGACCGTTTGTAATAGAAACAGTCTATTCAAACGGAGCATACCGCCTCACGACTGCAGAGGGCGACCTACTCATGATGCCGATCAATGGCAAGTTCTTAAAGAAGTATTATCCTTAATCAAGGATCCTTCTCTTGATCAAGTTAACACTTCACCTCTGATCAAGATCTCCATGCCCGAAGCACACACAAAGAGAGCCTTTCTCTTCCTCCAAGTGAGGTTATATAGCCATAAACCAACAGGAACCTGGCCGTGCACCAGTTATCCTAGAGGAGAGTCAGGGTTATGCAGACATTAACCCGATAATCCATTATCCTTAACGATTAAGGATAGAGGAAAATGTTGGCCTGTAAGCCCAACATAAGTCCTCGACAACTCATCATGCTGAGGGGAATAGCATGGCTAGCCCAATTCAAACGGTAGTTGGTAAAGGCATATCAAACCCGTTGACAGCTGGGGATTTGCTAAAAATCCTAAGGGACCAGTTCCCATTTGATTCCCTCTCCAAAGTCACTTACCAATTCTCATCCATAGGATGGTAAGGCCACATACACATTTCGCTGTTACGTTAATATTAAACCTATGACAGCCGTCCCCTCATTTCTCCTCGTGAGAACGAGACCTCCAAAGTCACTTACCAATTCTCATCCATAGAATGGTAAGACCACATACACACTTCGCTGTTACGTTAACATTAAACCTATGACAGTGATTCCCTCGTTTCTCCCCGTAAAAACGAGATTTCTCCCAAATTCCACTACAAACTCGATACTCGTTGACATTTACAAAAGACGAGTATCACCACCTTTTGAGCTTGGTGGCGTCTCATTGGTTATGTCATCGCGACCTCTGAACCAGCAGACAGCCAAGTCTCAATTCCGAGCCCTGTTGACATTTACAAAAGACAGGTCTCGATACTTGTTGGCATTTACAAAAGACAAGTATCACCACCTTTTGAGCTTGGTGGCGTCTCATCGGTTATGTCATTGCGACCTCTGAACCAGCAGACAGCTAAGTCTCAACTCTGAGCCCTGTTGACATTTACAAAGACAGGTCTCGATACTTTTTGACATTTACAAAAGACAAGTATCACCACCTTTTGAGCTTGGTGGCGTCTCATCGGTTATGTCATTGCGACCTCTGAACCAGCAGACAGCCAAGTCTCAACTCCGAGCCTTGTTGACATTTACAAAAGACAAGTCTCCACCTTGAGCCCTGTTGACATCTACAAAAGACTGGTCTCGATACTCGTTGACATTTACAAAAGACGAGTATCACCATTGATTGGTAGTCAAAAGTGCATTTTTATCATCATATTTACCATCACATTTTCATATTTATTCATTTAATTCTGCACATTTATTAATAATTTGTAATTTATTGTGTGCAGGCCTCGAATTGTTATTTTAGCAATAAATAAAGCCTAAAGAGCCCAAAAGCCCAGATCCAAGCCCATGTTTGAAGCCCAGGTGAAAAAGCGCAAATACAAAGAGTCAAAATGCAAATGCAAGGGCTAAAAGTTACAAAAATCAGAAATTAGGGAAGGATAGACTTCTATCCAACCCTAAACACCTGCAGGATGAGAATAAAAGGCCAAGATAAGAAGAAAATTCGTGGGAGGAAGATTTGAAGAAATCTGGATTAAGGGTAACTTGATTACCAAGTTACCTCGAAAATCCAGATTTAAAAGGCCAGGATTACAATTCTAGAAGCAGGCGCCCACATGGACGGACCAGGAGAGGCCACGCGCCAAAGCGCGTGGCCAGAAGCCACAAAAGTGCCGCGGAACCGCCGCAAATCCGCGGCACTTTGATAAGATCCTGATCCCAAATTTCGTGGGCAGATTCTTCCGGGACTCTGTAGCCTTCTGCATCTATAAATATCTCCTGCAGTGCAACGTAGAGAGCGTCCAGCGTCCAGCAAAGGGCCAAAAGCTAGGGTTTTTAGGTTTTAGGTTAGATTCCATTGTAAATTTTTATTTTCTTTTTGTGAAAGCTGAGAGGAGATGTTTCATTCATGGAGGAAGGGATCCTCTTGTACCGATGGTGACAGCCGGTGTAAGTTGTAAATTTTCCTCCATTGTTTAAATCAAATCAAAGCTTGTTTTGTTATTTTTATGTTTTATTGTGTCTCTATCTTTGTCTATCATTGTTTTTCTATTTTTGGTTTATGACATTGTTTCTTTCTCTAATGTCTTGCCCACCATGAGATCCAACTGCTTCGAGAATACCTAGCCGAAGAAGGAACCTTGATGGCCTATGGCGATGAACAGGTCTTCATAGTTGCTTTTTATTCCCTAGTTGCTTTTTATTCCATAGTTAAGAAGGCGGACGATCCTATATGCCATGCTTGTACGCCTTCTAAGAAAAGGTAAATCATCGCAACGGTTCAAACGGTAAGCAGACTGAAGAGGTAATCTTTCTTTCTTTCTTCCTTTAGTTTAGATCCACATCTTCCTAAATTCTTCTCTTCCACTTCACTGTAAAAACCACCCATTGTAAATACCATCGTGACTAACAAATAACTAAAAAGATAAATTTTTGAGATTAACTTGCTTAACGCTTCCATCGCAGTCCCTCCTTGAGGATCACGACCCGCATAGCCCTGCTACCGCGGATTAGAACTGATTCCTCGCACGATCTATTCTTAATCTAATATTCTAATTTTTGTGTGCAGGAAAAATCAGTCAACAAATTGGCGCCGTTGCCGGGGAGGGACGGTAAGTTATTCTCTAATAAAAAAATATTTTTTATTAACTTATTCTTTATTCTTTTCTGTTGCAGGTTACAGGTGAAGAAACAGAATTTTTGCAACTGCAGTAACATATAAGTGGACCTGGGCCTCTGCTCCAGAAAGCAGAGCCCAGGATCCCTCCAAATTGCCGCAGAAACGCGGCCAAAGCCGCGGATCTGCGGCAAGGAGGAGTTCACTCCTGACAATTTTTCTGCAGGGTCTTCAGCTCTGCAAAATACAGCTTCTGCAATACTTATCTTCCTGTATTATTCACCATATACCTGCTAATTTAATCAACAGTAAAAAAATTGGTTGTAATTAAAAATTGTTTAGACAATTGCATTCTAGGCACGTGTCTTTCAATTCTTTTACTTTTACTGTTGAAGAGTGCTGGAGGCAAGGTACGTACGCATTGCATGTAGAATAGGATTCATCTCTTGGTTGATTTTCTGCTTTGAGTGATTCTTATCTATTTATCTTGTACACTTGCACTAATTCATCTTAAGGGCATAACCCATTAACAAGATAAGGTGGGGATTTCATCACCCTTCCTTAGCCCAAAAATCATATCCCGAGCACTCACTAACCCAAGCCTAACTTAAAAATTAGTAGACGTTGGCCCTAGGGACATCTCGGACTCAATAGGAGATTATCCTAAGGGGGAACGGTGTTGGAAGTTGACTCCTGCCAAATCAGTGTCTAGGAAGGGATTGAGGGCCGAAAGCCCGAAGATTGGTGGTTATTTAATTAAGGAACGTCTTTGACGGAAAACCTCCCACCACTCTTGCCCCGACCTGGCTGATTAACTTGTGGTCAAAGTCTACACCCTACCTCCCGTGGACAGTCTAACCAGTTAGGAGTCGTCTAGGTCTAGGTCTACCCTAACTTAGGTTAGAATTTTTTGTTTGTTGTGTTTGTGTTGGTGTGATATGGCATATAATAATAATTCCAATTTTAATCCATATTACACCCCTAACTATTATTCGGATATTACCAACCCGGCATACCCTAACTTTGACCAATCTAGTGTGCCGGAATGGTCTTATCCGAATGAATATAACCCACACACTCCATCTTATGACTATAATCTTCATAATAATTTCAACTCGTCACAGAGTTCATGGGGTTTCGAGTCCCCCGAGTCTAATTCTCAACCTAATTGTCCTTCATATCCATCTAGTCCACATTCTTCCCAAAATTCATACTCAGATCCACCCATTCAGAATAGAAATCCATCTATCTTGGAAATGATGAGTAGGAATGAGTCCAAGCAAAATCACCATCAATTTTAGACATGATGATGCGTGAGTCCACCGACTCACAAATTTATCACGATTACCCGTCCTATTTTCAAGTCCAATCAGAATATGATCCTCCTATCGACTATGAAGGGATGCTAGCTGCCATGACTGAGGCTAAATTAGCCCGTGATCATGACATAGATTTGATGGTGGAATGCTTACACCGGCCGGCTGATTCTGATATCGATGACCACTCGATTAGAGCCGACGAACCAAGTTGCTTGGGACAACAAGTTTCTAATTCAGTACCATCTTGTGAACTTGCCGAAACTTCAAATTCTGATAATTTGGCAAGTTTTTCCTTTCCCGAATTAGAACTCGAATGTGACCTAGATTCTCAAATCTATGATCAAGTTCAAATTCCTGAATCATTATTGACTCCTGTTTTGTTACCCGACTTAGGTAATATTTTAGAGTCAGTTTTGATTCCCACATCTATCATTCCTGAACTTGAATCACCACCATTGAGTCACATTCCATTGTGGGAAGATGATTGTGGACTTGAGTTTCAATTTCTTGACTTGGACCCAATTCTTGAACCTAGCCCGACTCCTGAGCCCTTACTTGATTTGAGCATCTTCCCTGAGTCGGTATTCGTTCCCGCACCTATAATGTCCAAGTCAATAATTCCATCCTTTCATTCTCCATTTTGGACAAGGAGGTTGAGACAATTAACTCTGAAACTTATTATGAAATTGGAAATTCGATGGGGTGGAAATTTTAAAAATAATTATACATATATTTTTGTGGGTTATGTAAGGAAAGTTTCTGGTGGGTTCCACCAAATTATCTGTTATCTTGATTGGGCCGCATTTCGTGGACCAATTAGACCACCTCCGGAACCACCACCCTAAGGTAACTTCCGCCTTCCCTTGTTCTGTTTCATGCATATATGCATTCATTCATACATTGAGGACAATGCATGAGATAAGTGTGGGGGTGGGCTTTACTAACATACTAACATAGGTAAAAACTAAAAAAAAAAAAAATTGCTAATAAAAAAAAAATTAAAAAAAAAATTGTTATAAAAAGGAAATATTTTGACTTATTTTTTGAAAGAAATCTAAGTTAGTTTTAAGGATTAGGAAAATCATGATTAGGATTTCTAAAAACTTGGTCAAAATAAATAAATTGTTTAAATTTTTAGGTATAGGAGAGAAATTGAATAAATAATTAGTCTTGATTTTTACCTTAATGAAATGTGCATACCAAATGCATATCTAGGATTCTAAGACAAAGACCTTGTGCCTCTTATAAAAAAAAAAGAAGAAAAAAAAAAATCACCAATTAAGCTGATACATGTGCCTCAAGAAGCATAAGTACGCATGCCTAAAGGTGAGTAAATAAAATAAAGTCCTTAGTTTTGGGGCCTAGTTCACTCGAATTTGAGTCCGCGGGGTGTTTTCTCACTTGGTGCCCTAAAGCCAACCGGTTTGGGAGTCATCGACTTTAAATTCGTTACATGGGTGGATTAGAAAGCCTAAGAAGACTAAGAAAAATAATATATGTATTAACATATCTAATAATCAATTAGTTAGGTATGAGGGCCTCAAGAAGCCTTGATACTTATACGAAAGAAAATTAGATGAGTTATACATGCAAAAAAAAAAAAATAATAAAAAAAAATATATTAACGCATCTAATAGTCAATTAGTTAGGTATGAGGGCCTCAAGAAGCCTTGATACTTACATGAAAGAAAATTAGATGATGTTATAAAAATAATAAAGAGGCATGAGAGTCCAAGTTAAGGAATACCTAGATTCACAAGGGTGCGTATGACTTTTGGTAACGAAAAAGACTATATTAGAAATTCAATTTTAATCCTTACCTAAAATGAATAACAATTGACTTTATAAAGACTAGGTTTGAAGAATGAATAAAAATGAGGATCCTAAAACTTATAGACTACTTAATCTCTTCAATAATAATTCAAATATTTTCCTTTTTATGGATTTTGTGGGTGCAATCCGCTGAAAACCCTCACGAGACAACACTCGTCCTCTAGGGTAACCTAGGGGTTTAACGGCTTGTTGCACGTGCTAAGTGCAATCGTGATTCCTACGAAAGTGAGTTAGGTTAGATTAACTTTTCATTTCTTTTTCTTTTTCTTTGTTTTTACTCGAGGACGAGCAAAAAGATAAGTGTGGGGGTGTGATTGGTAGTCAAAAGTGCATTTTTATCATCATATTTACCATCACATTTTCATATTTATTCATTTAATTCTGCACATTTATTAATAATTTGTAATTTATTGTGTGCAGGCCTCGAATTGTTATTTTAGCAATAAATAAAGCCTAAAGAGCCCAAAAGCCCAGATCCAAGCCCATGTTTGAAGCCCAGGTGAAAAAGCGCAAATACAAAGAGTCAAATGCAAATACAAGGGCTAAAAGTTGCAAAAATCAGAAATTAGGGAAGGATAGACTTCTATCCAACCCTAAACACCTGCAGGATGAGAATAAAAGGCCAAGATAAGAAGAAAATTCGTGGGAGGAAGATTTGAAGAAATCTGGATTAAGGGTAACTTGATTACCAAGTTACCTCGAAAATCCAGATTTAAAAGGCCAGGATTACAATTCTAGAAGCAGGCGCCCACATGGACGGACCAGGAGAGGCCACGCGCCAAAGCGCGTGGCCAGAAGCCACAAAAGTGCCGCGGAACCGCCGCGAATCCGCGGCACTTTGATAAGATCCTGATCCCAAATTTCGTGGGCAGATTCTTCCGGGACTCTGTAGCCTTCTGCATCTATAAATATCTCCTGCAGTGCAATGTAGAGAGCGTCCAGCGTCCAGCAAAGGGCCAAAAGCTAGGGTTTTTAGGTTTTAGGTTAGATTCCATTGTAAATTTTTATTTTCTTTTTGTGAAAGCTGAGAGGAGATGTTTCATTCATGGAGGAAGGGATCCTCTTGTACCGATGGTGACAGCCGGTGTAAGTTGTAAATTTTCCTCCATTGTTTAAATCAAATCAAAGCTTGTTTTGTTATTTTTATGTTTTATTGTGTCTCTATCTTTGTCTATCATTGTTTTTCTATTTTTGGTTTATGACATTGTTTCTTTCTCTAATGTCTTGCCCACCATGAGATCCAACTGCTTCGAGAATACCTAGCCGAAGAAGGAACCTTGATGGCCTATGGCGATGAACAGGTCTTCATAGTTGCTTTTTATTCCCTAGTTGCTTTTTATTCCATAGTTAAGAAGGCGGACGATCCTATATGCCATGCTTGTACGCCTTCTAAGAAAAGGTAAATCATCGCAACGGTTCAAACGGTAAGCAGACTGAAGAGGTAATCTTTCTTTCTTTTCTTCCTTTAGTTTAGATCCACATCTTCCTAAATTCTTCTCTTCCACTTCACTGTAAAAACCACCCATTGTAAATACCATCGTGACTAACAAAATAACTAAAAAAGATAAATTTTAGAGATTAACTTGCTTAACGCTTCCATCGCAGTCCCTCCTTGAGGATCACGACCCGCATAGCCCTGCTACCGCGGATTAGAACTGATTCCTCGCACGATCTATTCTTAATCTAATATTCTAATTTTTGTGTGCAGGAAAAATCAGTCAACAACCATTTTTGAGCTTGGTGGCGTCTCATCCGGTTATGTCATTGCGACCTCTGAACCAGCAGACAGCCAAGTCTCAATTTTGAGCTTGTTGACATTTACAAAAGACAAGTCTCAATTCCGAGCCCTGTTGACATCTACAAAAGACAGGTCTCGATACTCGTTGACATTTACAAAAGACGAGTATCACTTATTTTGAAGCTTGGTGGCTTCTCAACCAGTTATGTCATTGCGACCTCTGAACTGGCAGATAACCAAGTTTCATCTACCATTGAGCTTAGTAGCGTCCCAATCGGTTATGTCATTGCGACCTCTGAACCAGCGGACAGCTAAGTCTCAACGTTGAGCCTGTTGACACTTACAAAAGACAGGACTCACCGATGCTTGCTGACATTTACAAAAGGCAAGTATCTCCCCTTCAGCCCCGCAAAGGGCTAACCTCGAGATTGCTGACGTCTTAATCGGTTATGTCATTGCGACCTCTAAACCGACGGATAGCCACGTCTCAAAGATTACGTCCTCAAGCCAGAACAAGATTGGAGATTCGACAGAAGCCAAAACAAAAGAAAGAATTTCCATTAATTCCAAAAGACGGAGACACATGGAGGCACGTATACAATGACCTACAAGCGTACACTGTATGATCTGAGCCGCTCTCCGAGGGCGTTTAGCCTCGTCTTCCTATCATCAACAGCCTGGGCAAGCGCTTGTGACCTCAGCTCAGCCTCATCAAAGTCTACCGCTTGGGCCAGACGAGCTTCAACTTCTGCCAAAGTTGCCCTCTGTGACAGCTCCTGCCGCGCAAGCTCCTCACTCTGAGCTTTGAGTTCTTTAAGCCGCGCAGTTTCCTCAAGACGCACCGGTATGGCCTTGGATAAGAGGAGATTTGCTTTCCTGATCATTTCCTCAGCCTTTGCAATCTTATCCTCAGCGCCAAGAAGAGCACTAGTGGAGGCGTCAATTGCACTTCCAACCTCCGCTTGCCTTGTTTCCAAGGATTCCAAATCAGAAGAGACGGCCTTAGCAGCCTCTTGAGCAGCAAGCCGGGCCTCGTGCTTTCGGGCAACAAGACAGGCGAGCCGCTCATCAGCTAAGGACGCCAGGTCTGAGCAATAAAGACGGCGCCACTCCTCTACAGCCTTCTCAAGTTCATCTACCAGGAGTTCTAAAGCAGCAGCCTGATGATACCCCTTAAAGTCCCGAATGCTCTCAATGTCACGGGAAAGGACCACCTTCAGCTTTGAGAATGGTACGGGCGAGCCCTTCAAAACTAGGGCGATAGTTCGCTCCAAGCTTCTATAAAAGCTATCGATCAGGTCACCTATGTAATCATTCTCGGCCTCAGCCATTTCTGGCAGAGAGGAAACCTCAGAGTAATCTACCAGCCTAGTCGACACCGTCGCGGAAGAAGCAGCGGGAACACTGACAGCAGCAGGACTAGCCGAAGGCGATCTCGGCGGAGTCCTCATCGAAACCAACATGCCAGCCACCGCGGAGGTAGGACTGGCAACCACCTCTTGAGCAGCAGGCTCAACCACCAGGGTTGGAGAAGTAGGGCTTGCGATCACCCTCAGTGCCGCACTCGGCAAAACAGTCGGCACCTCACTCGTTGATGTGATTGGGAGTGAGGATACCTCCGGACTGCCGCCCCTTCAACCTCTGGTCCTGCAGTTGATTTGGGCTGATAAGAGGGCAGGTCGCCATACAGCGCATCCAACACAGCAGCATCCGCCGCGGTCGAAGCGCTCATATCACCCCTTGACTTTTCAGGGAAATCACCTGGTCGGAACATCGCATGCAAGAGAAACTAAGAGGTTACGACAATACCATAAGATGACATCGCCTCAAACGTCTCGCCAGCCACATCAGTCTCCAGAGGCTCCATCGGAAAATTTTTGGCAGAATCAACACGAATAGCCGGCTCGCTTTCACTTGCTGAGTATCCTGTGGACCACCCGATAGAGCTCGATGCCTCAGGACTTCCTCTAGAAGTCCCAACGCCTGAAGGACCAACATCAGCCGCGCCACTCCCAGACTCTTCCGAGTGAGCAGGGGAACCGGCTGCAGCCCTATAAGTGAATAGGGGATCATAATGTTCCCCTTGCTCTCCAGCCGCATCAACTCCTGCAACAAGAAGCAAAGGATGAGTTATTTGGAACACACCAAAGGCGTATTATATGGACAAGGTTAATCTTACCCAGACCTGGAGCGAATCCACCACTAGTCGGCTCAGCAACCGACGGTTCAGCTGCTAATGAGGCAGCACGAGGAATCGCTGGAGAGGGGTAACCCTCTACGACAATCGTAGGAGCTTGGCGATGGGGCTTTTTCGCCAATGACTTCCTACGAGATCCGCTACCTGCCCGCTTTCTCTTGAAGTGGACGTCAGAATCCTCTTCTTCTACTCCTCCCGCACGTCGTGGGGAAGATGTCCCCACCACACCAGAACCAGCCGCAGGAGTATCAGCTCCAGCCCCCACCTCGAAGCAAGGACTCCCTGCATCAGAAGCCTCGCTATCATCCACAGCGATGAACTCCTCTAAACCAGGGACACGAACCCGTTTGCCTTCCTTTTTCTCAGAGGCCTTCCGCTTCATTCGCTGAGAGATTAACTTCACACCCGAACTGTTGGCGTTAAATCCAGGAGGTGTGGAGTTGGAAGCCGCGTACCACTGGCAAAAGCACAGGGTCGTCGAGAGGCCAGGATCCTGCAGCGGCGTGCGTAGCCACGCCCCAGTGCCATCCGCAGTAAAGAACCGCCAGGCACGGGCCCCATCAATAAGACTCCCCATGAAAGCCAGGTCTGAATTGGGGTTGCCCACGTACAGCTGGTCGTATCCGAATTGGCGGGCAAATCGACTCGGGACGTAGGGTTCCAGGTAGCAGATATCCCCACTCCTGTACAGCAAGTGCGAGGGCCAGATGCTGACCAGCCATTCGAAAACGCCCCGACTCATGGGAGACCGCCCCGACTCCGCATCTCGGAATTCCTCGTTGTATCCTGCGCCCCGAATGCGAGGAAAACAGCGAAACAGGCTATAAGCGTCATGACGACGCACTAACTTACGGGCCTCGGCCACGTAGGTTTTCATCCAAGAACAGCATTCAAATCGGCGGAGAAGCGCCGTTCGAACACCCTGCGGAGGGTCCTCCCCAGCTCCAATCAAAGTAGGGCAGTGTAAGGCGAACCACGCCATCAAGTAGGTGTATGGCAGACCCACCCTAGGATTGGGTCCGTCACAGGGCAGGACAGCACTCTTCCCACGCCTCGTCACCGGTGGTCTGCAGAAAGCCTCCGTTAATGCGCGAAGGCCTCTTTGAATACAGTACACCATGGCCGGGAGAAGACCCAGACGGTGGCCATGGGCCAAGCGAACGGCGGGTAGCAGAACATTCGGGTGGACGATGTCACCCGAGAAAGAAGGTACAACACACTTCTTTAACCAGACGGTTAAGAAACCAGCCAGCAGCGCCTTTCGAGACATAGGCCGACGGGCCTGATGGTGAAAGCTCCGAAGGGTATCACCTTTCTCATAGGGACCAGCGTCTTCTGTTACGACGATATCCCTTTGGAGACACATCTCCATCCGTTCAACAATATCGCCATCAGCAACTCCGCGATGAGCTGCTTCAGGAGCATTCTTCATGTCTGGGAACAGGTAACTTCCCCAGCTCTTCAAGCTCTTCGAGCTACCCTTGCCACCACCGTGGATGCTGGAACAAATATGCAAGTGGCACATCAACTCCCGATAAGTCTCGAGCAAAGCAGGCTCATGTTTCTCCAGAATAGCCAACTCCGCCTCACAGGGAAAGTACTCTTCGTATGGAAGAGACCTGAAAGGCAAAGCAGAGATTTCCCACATCTCATGCAAAGCCATGCCCAGCTCGCCAACCGGGGTGAAGAAGGTCCCCGAAGCCGGGCAGTACAACTCAAGGATGGCGTAGAAGCACGCCACCTTCATCTCAATGACGTAGCAGGTCGCCCTGACGGCCTCATAGAGGTTCAACCCCTCCAAGTCCTCCTCGAAGTGAGCGAGGATATAGTTGGTCAACTCCGCCCACCATGTCTTAGGAGGATGAACCCAACCGGGAGCCCTGAAGTCAGTGGCAGGGTAGTTCCCGTCAACTGCGCAGAACTGAGTGCCAAAGGTCTGCGCCACAGCCGGGTTCTCTCCCACTGGAAGTTCCCGCGATACCTTCCCAGGGTATAGCCCCATTATGCTGTGGGGAGGGCCCGCCCTCGAATAGCCGGACTGAAAGGTCAATCTCCCAACATGCACGGATTCGACGCTTCGGCTTACGCCCCACGCCATCTTCCGAGCCTGAGTCACATTCACGAAAGAGGACAAAGGAAAGTGCCGCTTAGTGGACGGGAGGTAAAACTTCTCGCCATCCAATTGAAAGATCCATTGTCCTTCGCCTGCCTGCAACTGGCGATCGGGATCGGGTGCAGCATCCCCGAACATAAAGTCGGGCTTTCTGTAAGTCCGACGGTCAACATCCTCAAGAGGAGCCGTGGTCAAGATACTCCGCGTGGTCTGCGGATGACCGCCTTGGATGAGTGTATCCCGGACGAGGGAGCTCTGCTCACTGAACAAAGAAGCCTGTCCATGGAATTGCAGACTGAGGTTACCATCTGCTTGACTGGTTAGCCCAAACAGACTGTTTAGGAGACCGGAAGTGTAATGCACTGCAAAGACAGAAATGAACTATGATTAGTTCAACAATCAAGTGGATACGAAGGCATAAAAATTCACTAAGGCATAGCCTCGCTCAGCGAGCAAGGCCAGCAAGGCGATAGCTTCGATGAAGCTTGACCATGCGGATACAATTGCATTTTTGCAGAAAGCGTCCAAAGTACCAACTTCGCTTAAGCAGGAAGTGGTATAGCCCTAAGGGCTGACGTCACCAAGAGGGCATCATGGTCAAAAGTCACCCTTCGTGGCGATGACTGAAGGAACAGACCTATATCCTGTTCCTCAACAGGATGGAGACTGCCCAAGTAATGGCTTCGTACGGAAGCCTAAAGAAGAACTGTTCGGTTCTTAATTCCCTTGTGCAAGGAAAATAGGGAGGTTCAAGGAAACGAGTTCCCTAATGAGGACAGATCATATTCGATCGTCCTAATCGCCAAATGTCGGCTCCAAAGGAGAGAGACCACGACCTCTAATCAGATAGGAAAATCCCTTACCGGTGACTGGTCGCTCGATGACCGGAGGAGGAGAACCCTCCGCTGCAGAAGTTGCCACTTCTTTCCCCGCTCGTTTTGGGCGCCATTGAAGAACTATGGGAGTTCTTGAATTCTTGAAGAAGGAAAAGGAAGAGGGAAAGTCAAGAAATTTCTCTGAAAAAAGGAGATCTTTTCCTGCTTAGCCCGATCGGGCTTTTATAGGCCAATCAGCGCCTGAAATGAGGCCTCGAAAAGGGCGTACGCCACCGTTTCGAATTAATTCGAAACGCCACCCGAAGCGCCTTCCCGAGAAACGCTGCTTCGATTCCACTAAGGGTTAACTTCGCCCTAGATTAAAATGCGGACTTCGCACAATCCTTCAAGGACTTCGCCGAAAGGCTTACCTTAGCCCTCTAAAAAGGCGCTGACATACCAGTCTCGCGAAGATCATTCAAAGAAAGGACTATGTCCTTAACTCCGCACACAGTTTAGCTCCGCTATAGCCAAACTTTCAATGAAAGCAAACAAAGATTAGATAATCAAGAGATGAACTTTCATTGATTTAAAAGGAAGAGTACATTGATATTACATCAAGGCTGTGTTTCATACAACACATTCAGTGGCTCGACAAGGTCATTTGCGCAAAAAGCATACAAGCGGTTTTATCTGCTTCTAAGTCAGATTGACTGGACACAAAAGGCCTTCCTCCTGCACAAGGCCGTAACCAGTTGTGTCACGGAGACACGGTCATTATTCTCCACAAAAATGGCAGATCTTGCGAGGCCATTTTTGTTGAAGCCTGGCAATAAAAACCTATCGCCGCCAACATGATAGATCACGTATAATGGGAATCGGCAGTGGTACCAGTGATCTAACGGGTGTGATGTCCCCAAAGGCCACCAAAGTTGAAAGTTGGCAATGATGCCGGCAAACCCACAGGCAACGCCTACTATCTTGAAGCGGATCATCTCCGACGAAGCGGCTACCAGCCTCACCTCAGAACGAATCATCTCGTATAAGAGGCTGCCAATAGCCTCTGGGACACGCACCCGCTGCCCCGAATTGTTCCTCCTGCTTAAAAGTAAAGCTTCAACCGGGGAAGCATAAAGCAACTTTTCGGTCTCTTTCATCAAGATACAAGACCGGCGAACATAGCCCACTGCAAGGCAAATCAGAACAGATTAGCAGTTAAGCACAGAAAAAAAAGCTGCAAATCAGAATCTTTTGGGTCAAAGCAATCTAATTTCAGTAAAGCAGAGGATAAGCCTCGCTTGCACAACATTGATGGGCTGGCTCAGCAAACGCCAAGTCTTAGCCTAACTTATATGGCAAGACTGGCTCAACCTTGAAGATACAAGTCCCAAGCTCTGCCTGCGTAGCGGACTTAACATGCAATGATCTTCCAGAGATCAGGTCAAGATGATAGCTTCGCTGGGAAGCTATGCTAAAATCCTTCTCTGCAGATCAGTTAAATGGAGAACAAGGGAAGCTAATCCCTGAAGCAGTTGCTAAAGCTAAATTAAGGGAGATGAATTCCCTAAAATCGGTGAAGTCGTTGAATGATCAAGACTTACCGGTCCTTGGCCGGATAATGACCAGAGTGGGCATTCCCACTAGTTCAGAGATCTGAGTACTCTTTCAAACCAAGAGAAGAGAAGAGAGGCAAAGCACTTCTCTTCAGAGGACTTCAAGTGTTTTATTTATAGGCCTCATGGCCTGAGCGCTGCCACCTCAAGCGTGGAAACACGAGCGCATTTAAGGCATTTATTACACCTTGATAAAAGGGACGGCTTCCCTTGGAACCATGCGAAGGAGAAAACGTCTCCCCCTCAAAAGGCACTCATGGCGCCTTGAAGAAAGGGAATATCCTCCCTTGGAAACGTGCAAAACGGAGAATATCTTCCCCGGTCAGCGCAAGAGAAGAAGAAAATCTTCCTTGAAATTCGGCCCACGGCAGTTGACCTCGGGAAAGCGACAGATGTTCCAAAGCGAACATATCTTCAGAAGCCCAGATGCGGGGCTACTAGCTGCGAAGCTACCCAGATGCGAGTCTACATGATTCCTCGGCGAATCTACATCCCAAAGTAGGATTCAAAGCGAAGCTGAACTCAACCATTATGGCGATGTTCATACTCCACACACCACCGATCAAAGCAATTCAAAGTGTTTCGAAGTCTGAGTCATTGCAGACTTCTGAAAACTTTGAAGGGGGTCTTGTTGACACTTAAAAAAGATAAGATTCTTATTGGTCCGAACAATGTCTAAACTTGTTGACATTTACAAAAGACAAGTGACAGACGAGCTGAAGACCAGTTTTCACCCATCTCCGAGGGACAAGGAAGCAACTTGGACTCCACTGATCCAGCAAGTAGACAGTGAACCCGGATTGTTTCTAAACAGACCTCAGCAGGTCTAAGGTGCTAACACTTAGCATTACATGAGCCCAAAGGGATAGCCTCACTTAAGAGGCTAATATCACTCGACTTCGCCTTGAAGCCATCCAAAGCCTCGCCGGGAAGCTAACTCGCAAACTTCGCCACAGGGGACTTCCAGCTCCGCCAAAGGGTTTCTTTCGGACTTCGCCAAAAGCTGCCTCTAGCCCCGCTACGAGCTCAATGCGGACAGCGCCGCTGTGAATCTGCTATGGTCAACCTTTGACCAATCAAATCTCCGGATAAGATCAGATCTAATCAGATCAAATCTGATTAAGATCAATCAGAGATCAAATTTGGCAGTTGATTGTCACAATCTCTTGACTCTCCTAAAATGAGGAAGAAGATCAGGGGAAATCCTCCAACGATATGGAAAGGATCAAGAAGATAAACTGACCTGCCAATTCTAACTTCGCAGAAGCTGATCTTAGCCTCGCAGCAAGGCTACTTTCCAGATTTAAACAGATTTGATTCAATCTGTTTCCATATCTTCAAGGGACGATTATACCCTTGCTCTCCCTATAAATAACCCGCCAGGGGTACAAGGGGATCGATCAATCAATCGGAGAAAAGAGGACTCCACAAGCAGAGGCTTCTTCATACGCATCGTGCGCTCTCGAATTCAGAGACCTTTTAGAGAATTACTTTCTCTAATCAGGGTGTTGATACCCTAACATCGTCCTTCTTCTCAAGGAATCTCCGGAACCAGGCGAGAAGGAATTCCTTATTGAAGGAGATTTTGAGAAGCAGCAGAGGGTTCTACCAACCTTCTATTCTTTGATTCCCGGAACCAGGCGAGAAGGGAATCTCATCGCTCGCATCGTCAAAGGGACAAAGTGGTCGCGCGCTGACCAGACTCCTATCGGCACACTTCTCCAGAATCTCTGAGGGGATCTACTTGTAATCTTTTTAAGAATACTTGTAATTTAGCTCCTCAAACTCTTTTTTTTTGTAAGTTTCCCCCTTTGCGAACATAATGGAAAACAAGATGGCGACTCCGCTGGGGACGGAATTCTCCACTGCCGAGAATCAAGTGTCGCAATGCGGCGAACAGACCTTCGGGTCTAACTCTGAATTCAGAAAAGCCGGTGCAGCCAGAGCCCCTCTGGCTAAATCTTCAAGGAAAGTCTCTGCGGAGACGGAAAGGTTCTCTACGAACCTACTGCGGTTATTTGGCGCAACAAGGAAGCACGTCCGCAATCTGATTCCTTTACTTGTGAGAACTTGGTGGTTCAGTTCGATCAAGCAAGATTTGAAGAAGTCCTCTCTGGGGTGGCCCAATGCTTCGAGCACGGAAGCATAGGAGGGTTTCCACGACTAAGGTTTCAAATCAGAAACCGGAAGTAGAATTCTGCCGACACCCCTCAGCCTCGCATGTGGCTAATCAGGTTCCTTGCGAACCTAAGTCTCCTCTGCCAAGGCGGGTATGGAAGTCTAAACAGAAGTCTTCAACCGAAGCTTCAGGCGTAGCTACGCCTAAACCGCGCCTCTCTCGCGAAGAAAAAGGTAAGATGCCTGTCTGCTCCAATCATAAAGTTACAACGGCAATCATACCGTCATCCAATTTAAGGGCGGCAATGCCTAGCGCCGGCCTCGTTCTCACGAGCGAAACTACAGTACCACAGCGAACGCGCAGGGTCCATGACCGCGAAGCTAAAGCCAAAGTACTATCTAAGGCTAATTGCCTTCGCAGCAGCTTAGCGGGTAAAGCACCACAGCGTGCTCCGTTTTCCAGTGCGTCAAGCACTAAGTTCACGTCTGATGGCGAAGCTAGAACCAAAGCACTATTCAGTGCTAATCCCGTCTGTAGGGATAAAAGAAGCAGGACATCGCCTTATGTGCAATCCAAAAGAGCCTTTGCGCTCGATTGCAGGGACCCAACTGGGTCTGATCTGAGGAAATTGTTGACGGATAGACGAACCTCTTCCCTCTGTTGTCAACAAGTGGGATGTCAGCTGGTGACACTCCACTCGGTCCATTGCCGGCTGGACCAATCCCCGCCATGCCTCCGAGACAAAGATCAGTCTTTGATCGACTATCGGTACCAGCCCCGATGAAGCACCGCAAAAGGAGCATCTCGCGAGATCTACCCTCTGCATCCGTCAACATGACCGGAAGAGGACGAGAGTCCCCAGATCCAGATTACTGGTCACACTGTAATAGCAAGTTGATAATAGCCTTTGTCCCTCCAGCCACACTGTAATACCAGGCCCGAGCACCTTCAAACAAATTCCCGCTGAAGGAGAGTTTGGCATTGGGGTTACCGACATATAACTGGTCATAACCGAATTGTCGAGCAAAACGGTTCGGCATATAGGGCTCGATCGTACTTGAGTTCCCTTGCCGAAAGAGCAGATACCCGAGTCTAATATTAATTCGCCACCAGAAGACTCCCGATGGCAACCTTGTGAAGTCATCTGGTCCCGCAAGGTCAGCAAATTTATCCCCGTAAGATGCACCGGTAATCTCGGGGAAGCAACTGTCGAGATGATAGTTCGAAACGTTCAGAATACATTTCCGAACAAAGAACATATAATAGCAAGACCAGCTTGAATTCTCCAGCTTCTGTACAAAAGGGACAAACCCCTCGGATAGAGACACCGGCGTCATCAGTGAAGGGCAGTGTATAACGTACTAAGCCATCAAGTACTGTATGGAAGCTCGATCCTGGGGTTGGGGGTCTTCACTCTTGGCTTCCCCTCCGAGTCAACCTCTGGTCTACCTTCGGAGTCGACGATGGCCTCCACTTTGCACAGGTTTTGAACCAGAGCCCGTAATCCACATTGGATTCCAGCCACCATTGCTGGAAGGAGGGCGATAGACCTGCCATAGGCCAACAAGACCGCCGGGTACACCACATCGGCGACAATCACTTCATGCGGCAGTGTCGGCACTACGCGGCGCTTCATCCACAACATGAGAAAGCCCGGCAATAGCGCCCGGTCAGAAATGGGGACCCGGGCTTGATGATGAAAACTTTCAAAAATCGTATCAGGTTTGAAAGTGTCTTCATTTGACTCCGTGGTATAAGAGCTCACAGAAGCGTCAATCCTCTCAGCGATTTCTTTGTCAGTACTAGGAGCCAGAATGGTCACTGAGTGATTGATTAGTCTCTAATTTTGCATAATTATCATCACATTCTCATATTTATTTAATGTTAAATTTTGCTAATAAAGCTTTGGTTGCTTCAATCTAGGTCCATGGTGTGCAAATGAAGAAGAAGGCCTAAATCATCATTTAATTGGTGATTAAAAGCCTACCAATTAGCCATTGACTTTAGAGTGAAGATTTTTCAGCCCAGGGAGTCAAATCGCAAATCCAGGAGGTCTAATTGACATGAGACAGACTGGCCTGCACGCTGCCCAAACACTGGCGCGCGTAGCCATCTCTTGGCCGCGAAAACGCAGCCAGAGCGGCGTTTCCGCGGCCATCTTGGCGCGCGCGCTTGTGTTTTGGGCCACGTGCTTCCCACGTGGCCCCCTTTCCCCTGTTGCCTATAAATACCCCCTGGGGTCTTCAGTTTGAGCAGATCCAGAGTTAGAGCAAATTTTTGTAATCTTGTTTTTAGGTTTGTAGTTGTTGTTGTTGTTGTTGTTGTTCTTCTACTTGTTGTTTTAGCCATTAGAGTGAAAGAGAGAGAGTGTGTGTAAGTGTTGTATTGGAAGAGTGACAAGCTAATACAAGTACTACTTCTCTTCCTTCTTTCCATTTACTTGTCTTTATCAATTGCTTTACTTCCTTATTGTAGTGTAACTTCCTTCTTCTTCACTCCTTTTCTTTTACTTTGTTGTAGTGTAACTTCGTTTCTTTAACTTTTCTTTTCTTTTGTTTTCTTGTAGTGTAACTACTTCTCTCCACTTCTTTTCCTTTGTTGTTTCTTTTACTTTCATGGCTAACTAACTTTATCATGGCTAACTAACTACTAACCCACTAATTTCTAACACTTGATTGATAACCCGCATGAGTCAATAGTGCCAAACAAGCCTTGTGCAAATTAGAGCTATGACATCTTAAGACGAGGGTTCTAACTCTAACTTACCTACAAGTATTTACCTTCGCATATTTCTTACTTAAATGGCTTTTTGATGATCTATGGGTTTTGTACTTTGCTTGTTGTTGTAAGTTAGAAACTTTTCCTTTTAACTTTCCCAATACCAATAGTGCACTCGAGTCTTCCCTTATTCTCGCCTGCTATCAGATCTTGATAAGGGAATGTCCGAGTTTTTGCCGTGTAAGGCTAAGTTTTAGGATGAACTTTCACTCGATTTCCACGTGAATAGTTCCAATGCAAAGGGTTGTGTTCGCCTATGATCCATCGTGAGACTATCTTCCAAAAGTTAGAAATTAGTTGGAGCACTTAGTAGAAAGTTAGCCATGCATTTTTACAACTAAGAAAAAATCACTTTTACAAACCACCAAAACATTTTCCAACAATTTTTGAAACAACTTGTTTTCACTTTTCAATTCTTTATTTGGAAACAAAGAACATTCTCTTTTCTTGAACATAAAAGTCGTATCAAGCTTCCATCGCTCTCCCTCCTTGTGGATATGACCCGTATAGCCACTTCGCTACTACGGAAGAATCGCAAAAGCAGTAACTTCGACCCACTCCCTTTCTACTTTTCTTGTGCTTGCTTTTTGTCGATCAAATTTTGGCGCCGTTGCCGGGGAGGGAACGGCTTTATTGTTCACTATTGAAGATTGTTCTTTATTTTTGTGTGTAGGAGAAGTTTCAAGGAGCTCACTATCACGGGAAGCGAAAGAGGTGGCCAAGGACATTGCGCGAGGATTCATTTGCCCTCGGAAAAATTCGTGTAAAAGCGAGTTTTTCCGATTGAAGTACTAACAAACTCGTTTGCAGGGTTGTCGAACGCCGCTAAAAAAAAAATTGCTTTCTAAATTTTTTAGTTTCCCCATCTCTCCGGCCGGAGTAAAAAATGTCCCCGTCAAAGGATTATAATGCTCCAGGATGCCGTAGAAGTTATGAGAACTTTGCGGCAGGCCATACTGCTCAGCCCTGACCGCGTGATACAGCCCCACCTGTTCCAGCAGAGCTCCGAGTTCGACAAGGACAAATCCCACCATCTTGCTCCACCAGGATCTGTCGGAAGAATGAGCCCACCCGAGCGGGCGGAAGTCAACGGGAAAATCACCCCTTACCTTCATGAACTGATTGATGAAGGTAGTGCCGAGCCGAGGGTTTCCCCTCTTGGATACTCAGGTCTGACCAATCCGGAAATAAACCAAAGACCTCTTTCCCATGACCGCCAGAGTGTGTTCCTTTGCTACCGAGTATGCCGAGAGAGACACCGGAGACAGATCGGGTAAGATCCCATTCCATTGCACGGTGAACAGACATATGCTGGAGATAGGATAGGGGATACATCTTCTCCATATTGGAAGGAAGAACTTCCTGTCCCCTATCTGGCGAAGCCACTTATAATCACCGTCATGCAAGGCCCCACCATCCTCGTCGATGTCATCGCCAAAGAAGAAAACGGGTTTCTGTAACGGAGTGCGCAAATCCGTCTCAAACACTCCGTCAGTGATAATCTCCCGGAGGGTCATCATGCTGACCTTAGAGATCTTCTCCTTTCGCTCCTTTGACTTATCAGTAGTCACAGGAGCAGTCTTCTGCAACACAAAGGTCAGGTTGTGATCAGCGCCGCCTACATGTCCAAAGTGGCACTTTTTGGATAGAGGGTTGGAGGAGTATCGTACTGCAAAAGAGAATAACATTTAATCAGAAATCTGAAAGAAAATGATTAAGTGTTTGTAGCTCAAACGCAGAAATGAATTCAGACGTGGAGATCATCAAAATCTGCGTCCAGATTCAAAAATCTGCGTCTAGCCTACAGTCATTGCCCAAAAATTTCTAAGTATCAGACTCAGACGCAAGATTCATTAAAACTGGCGTCTGATCTCACAAGATGCAAGAATTGTAAGAAATCTGCGTCTGAACTCCTCACACTTAGAAATATTCTAAGCATTGGGTCCAAAACGCAAGGCTCAATGGGACCCTGTGTTCACCAAATAGGTACGGACTCAAGTGGATAAAAGATGCGGAGGTCGTCAAACCTGCGTCCTGTCTATCGACTCAAGAACCGCGCCTGAAGATCAAACACGGGCATGAGCCCGCATTGGCGGTTCACATTCAAAAGGGAGTTAAGAGTTAAAGAACTCTGTAAGTCCCTTTAATGGCGAAAACCAAATCCGATAGTTTTAATACCTGAAATAGGGGCTTCCTGTATGGAGGAACCACCCATTTGGGTTTCAAGAACGATCGCCTTTGAAGACGAAGCAGTATGCTTAGCCTTTGGTGCCATTGCGACCAAAGAATCGGTGTTGAGGATGAAAGAAACGAGAAGAATAAAGCTTCGAGTTTTCTTAACCCTAAAAGGCTCAAACGAAGAAGAAGAGTCTGATGATGACTCTTGAAAGCACAGTGATTCGCAGAGATACGCGGCGCTTGGCTTGACACCTAATCTCTACCTGACGCGTAGCAGGCGTATTAAATGCAGCGCGAAATTCGCGCGCCAAAAAAAAGATGTCCCCTCAATTCTACTGGACACGTGGCAACGCGCTCATAACACGGATTCACATTCAACGGAAAAATTGCGTCCTCCAAAGGTCGCGCCTTTTCAACTGGACCGAAGCCGCGTCTACTTCACAGAACGAAAGCCGCGTCCTCATCCCAAAAGACGCGTCCCTCTAAAGGTCGCACCTTTTCAACTAGGCTAAAGTCGCGTCTACCTCATGGAGCAACAGCCGCGTTTTCATCCCAAAAGACGCATCCCTACAGAAGGCGCATCTTTAAAGTAGTATAACCCCTGCGTCTACAGGACTTGCATCCAGTCCTTACTTCTGCAATTCAGTTCAACAGTACACTGGCACAAGCAGATGATTGTTTACCCCTAGTTCAAAGTATACCAACAACAAGCTCAGAGCACTGGGGAGGTCTAGACTGTGTATCTAGACACTCGCCACGATCATTTCTGGCGGCTTCAAAGGGTTCCACAGTACATTCACGAAGACCATATTCCAGACAAGATCAAGCTCAGAGCATCTCAAATGATTGTCAGTCCAATCATGAGAATAATGAATTCAACTAGAGTCCAAAGTATTTCGAAATCCGTCCCAGTCAATCGCGGAATATCAAAAACTTTGGAGGGGATTCTGTAGGCTGTCTAAAAATCACTGAAGATAAGTCATCAAAAAGCAGAGTCCAAACTCCAGACGTAGGACTAATCATAGCCATCATTGCAGCACCAAGACGCGAGGATCGAAACCCGCGTCTCAGCATCACTGCAGCACCAAGGCGCGAGGGTCGAAACCCGTGTCTCAGCATCACTGCAGCACCAAGACGCGAGGGTCGAAACCTGCGTCTCAGCATCACTGCAGGACAAAGACGCGAGGGTCAAAACCCGCGTCTCAGCATCACTACAGCACCAAGACGCGAGGGTCGAAACCTGCGTCTCAGCATCACTGCAGCACTAAGACGCGAGGGCCGAAACCTGCGTCTCAGCCCCACTGCAGCACCAAGGCGCGAGAGGAGATACCCGCGTCTCAGTTATAACTGCCCTTGTTATGGGGTCAATCACTGCCCACATAATGAGGAAGTTAACCCCCATTGTGGAGTATTTCTAGGGGGCATGTTCACCTCTGGAACCTCTATAAATAGCCCCGCTTACTATTGAGAAGGGGTCGGTCGATCAAATAATTCTGGGGAGAAGAATTTGACTCGTGAGCTTCCACAAAAAAGGAAAGAGAGCTCAACTCTTCAAGCAACTTGCTGCGTACAAGCCAATCTTCGCCTACAATCTCTTAGAGAGGATTTTTGTAATCTTGTTTTTAGGTTTGTAGTTGTTGTTGTTGTTGTTCTTCTACTTGTTGTTTTAGCCATTAGAGTGAAAGAGAGAGAGTGTGTGTAAGTGTTGTATTGGAAGAGTGACAAGCTAATACAAGTACTACTTCTCTTCCTTCTTTCCATTTACTTGTCTTTGCCAATTGCTTTACTTCCTTGTTGTAGTGTAACTTCTTTCTTCTTCACTCCTTTTATTTTACTTTGTTGTAGTGTAACTTCCTTTCTTTAACTTTTCTTTTCTTTTGTTTTCTTGTAGTGTAACTCCTTCTCTCCACTTCTTTTTCTTTGTTGTTTCTTTTACTTTCATGGCTAACTAACTTTTTCATGGCTAACTAACTACTAACCCACTAATTTCTAACACTTGATTGATAACTCGCATGAGTCAATAGTGCCAAACAAGCCTTGTACAAATGAGAGTTATGGCATCTTAAGACGAGGGTTCTAACTCTAACTTACCTATAAGTATTTACCTTCGCATATTTCTTACTTAAATGGCTTTTTGATGATCTATGGGTTTTGTACTTTGCTTGTTGTTGTAAGTTAGAAACTTTTCCTTTTAACTTTGCCGATACCAATAGTGCACTCGAGTCTTCCCTTATTCTCGCCTGCTATCGGATCTTGATAAGGGAATGTCCGAGTTTTTGCCGTGTAAGGCTAAGTTTTAGGATGAACTTTCACTCGATTTCCACGTGAATAGTTCCAATGCAAAAGGGTTGTGTTCACCTATGATCCATCGTGAAGCTATCTTCCAAAAGTTAGAAATTAGTGGGAGCACTTAATAGAAAGTTAGCCATGCATTTTTACAACTAAGAAAAAAATCACTTTTACAAACCACCAAAACATTTTCCAACAATTTTTGAAATAACTTGTTTTCACTTTTCAATTCTTCATTTGGAAACAAAGAACATTCTCTTTTCTTGAACATAAAAGCCGCATCAAGCTTCCATCGCTCTCCCTCCTTGTGGATATGACCCGTATAGCCACTTCGCTACTACGGAAGAATCGCAAAAGCAGTAACTTCGACCCACTCCCTTTCTACTTTTCTTGTGCTTGCTTTTTGTCGATCAAATTTTGGCGCCGTTGCCGGGGAGGGAACGGCTTTATTGTTCACTACTGAAGATTGTTCTTTATTTTTGTGTGTAGGAGAAGTACAAGGAGCTCACTATCACGGGAAGCGAAAGAGGTGGCCAAGGACATTGCGCGAGGATTCATTTGCCCTCGGAAAAATTCGTTTAAAAGCGAGTTTTTCCGATTGAAGTACTAACAAACTCGTTTGCAGGGTTGCCGAACGCTGCTAAAAAAAATTGCTTTTTAAATTTTTTTAGTTTCCTTGGATGCTTCACCTATATGCATGTGTAATAAATTCAACAGAAATTCACTTGTTGCTTAATTGAAATTTGGATTAGACTTTTGCATTTAGGGCACGTGTCTATTTTAATTCATTTCAATTTCTGTTGAAGAGTGCTGGAGATAAGGTACGTGTGCATTCATATAGAATAGGACCAACATTTTGAAGTGATTTACCGCTTCGAGTGTTACCTTGTTGTGAATAAACTGTACACTTGCACAATTGACATTAAGGGCGAAACCCAAATAACAAGATAAGGTGGGGATTTCATCACCCTTTCTTAGCCCAAAAATCATCTTCAAGCGCACTCACATTTTCCCAAGCCTTAACTAAAAATCAATAGATGTTGGCCCTAGGGACATCTCGGACTCACTAAGAGATTAACCGAGGTTGAAAATTGTAAGAACTATATTCCTGCAAAATCGGTGTCTAAGGAAAGTTGATTGAGAGGTAAAGCCTCGAAAGCTCGTAATTAGGCCCGTGGCTCTGCCCGGATACCTCCCCCCGAGCTTTGCCCTTTCCTGGCCGATTAGCTTATAGTCCAGTTCCTGCAACAACCTTCCCCGGAGAATCGACCAGTTAGGAGTCGTCTAGGTCCAGGTACCTTAGACTAAGGCTTGTGGTTGTTTTTCTTTCTTTTGTTTATTTTTAGTTCTTTTCGATTGTTTGTTGTCTTCACGTTGGTTGTGGTGTGCTGCATGCAAAAGTGGGTTAGAGATCCGTCAACTTCCAGATTAACGAGAAACATTTCTCTACCCTTGCATCCAGAACCGATGATGGCGTCACTTCAGGATAGATTTTACCCGATCAGAACTTCACTTCCATCTTGCATAAAACTTCCTGAAGCAAACGGTAATAATTTTGAGTTAAAGCCCCAATTCATTAACACTCTTCCAAATTTCATGGTTTAGAATCGGAGGACGCATACTTCTTTGTTAGGGAATTTGAAGAAGTATGCCTCATGATGCGTATACCCAGCTAGGAGACGATGCCGTTAGGTTACGTTTCATCCCTTTTTCCCTAAAGGACCTAGCTAAGAAATGGTTGTGCAGCCTGGCAGCAGATTCAGTCACGACCTGGGATGATTTTGTCAAGGCTTTCTTGAAGAAATTCTACCCCATTCACAAGACTGCCCTCATTAGGAAGAACATCATACAGTTTAAGCAAGACCCGAGCGAACCATTTTGGAGATACTTTGAGCAATTCAAAGATCTCCTCGTTCAGTGCCCTCATCATGGCGTGGAGAAATGGCGTCAATGCCAGATTCTCTACGATGGTCTAGATTATCAGACTAAGACCCTGTTAGAAACGATGTGTCAGGGAGGGTTCTTGCAGAAGGATGAGAATCAGGGTTGGGATTTATTTGAGGACTTAGCAAAGAAATCCCTGCAATGGGAGCCACCCTCGGAGAAACCTAGGAATTCTTAATCTATAGCTTCAAGAGGAGGGCTCCTATCTTAGAATCATCCATAGCTGCTGAGGCTAAGATTGCTACCCTAATGAGAAGGATAGAGGCTCTGGAAACAAAAGAGCTTGCTAGTGTCAACCAGATCAACCTACCACCAATTCACAATCCGGGTTGTTCGTATTGTCAGGCACCAAACCATGTCTTTGAAGAGTGCCCCGTTTTTCATGCCCAGCAAGTGCCACCGGAACACATGAACGCGGCTTACTCACGGTCGCCTTACAACCCCTACTCACAGACCTACAATTTCGGCTAGAGAAATCATCCCAATTTCTCCTGGGCCCAAACAATCCTCCTAGGCCTAATTTTTCTAACAACTTTCACCATCCTACTCCACCAACTTTCCCAGTCAAGCCCCAGCTTCCTCCTCCCAAGGCTCACCAATGGAAAAGAAAATCAGTAAATTGGAGGAGAGCATAGAGGCTTTCATAAAGTCCCAAACCACTTTTATGCAAAACCAGGGACAAACTCTGAACAGTCATTCACAGGCCATATCAAGATTGGAAATGCAGATGAGCCAGTTAGCTAGCTCCCTAAGTGAAAGACCTAAGGGTACTTTGCCTAGTCAGCCATTAGTTAACCAAAAACCTCCAATCAAGCATATGAAATTCATGATCCATCGATTAACCAGTGTAATACTGTTCACACACTGCGATCTGGAAAGAAGGTAGATAACCAGGTTTACCAACAGAAAAGTCCAGTCCATCCCGATCCCACTCCTGCCTCCACCTCTGCTAGTTCCTCCCAATCCACTCCACAAACATCTGATGAGGACAAGGCTGCTGAACCAGTTCATAAGCCTGTAGCACCCTTTCCTAATAGGCTTAGGAACAACAATAAAAATATGCACATGGAGAAAATGCTAGAGATGTTCAACCAAGTCAAATTGAATGTGCCACTTCTTGACGCTATCCAACAAGTCCCGGCTTATGTCAAATTTCTTAAGGATATGTGTACAACGAAGAGAAAGACCAATGTGCCCAAGAAAGTGTTCTTGGCCACTAATATAAGCGATATTCTGTCTGGTCCCATTCCGGTGAATACAAGGATCCCGGATGTCCCACCATTTCCTGCACCATAAGACAGACCGAAATCAGTAGAGCGCTTCTTGACCTGGGAGCAAGTATCAACTTGCTACCTCTCTCAGTATACCAGCAACTTGGGTTGGGTGAGCTAAGCCCAACTCGAGTCACCATTCAGCCAGCTGACCGATCTGTGAAGATCCCTAAGGGGGAAATCACAGACGTCCTCATCCGGGTTGGGGATTTCATTTACCCCGTTGACTTCATTGTGCTTGAGACCCAACCTGTGTCCAATCTTAGGTCTCAAACTCCCATCATCTTAGGGCGCCCATTTCTTGCTACAGCCAATGCCATAATCATCTGTAGGAACGGGTCTATGCGATTGACTTTTGGAGACATGACGAAGAAAGTCAATGTCTTCAATCTTGGAAGACAACCTAGGGATGTTAATGATCAGACGTTTGAGGTCAATTCTATTGAAACCTGACCAGTGAGCATGAGGAAAGTATGGAGACAGAAACTGAGCCAGAGTTTGATCTGGAGGTTGAGGATTTTAATTTAGACCAGATCGTAGATTCAGCAGTGGATTGGGCATCAAGCCCCAGTGTACCCCATCCTAGGATTGAAAGCCCAGAGATTGCCTCCAATGAAGAAACACCTTCCCTAGAGCTAAAAGCCTTGCCTAAACATCTCAAGTACGCCTACCTGGGCGGAAAGGACACCTTGCCAGTCATCATAGCATCACACCTGACTGAGCAAGAAGAGGACAGCTTAATGTCTATTCTGAAGAGACATAGGGAAGCCATTGGATGGACGATAAAGGACATCAAAGGAATAAGTTCAGCCATAGTACAACACAGAATCCATTTAGTCGATGAAGCAACCCCTAGGAGGGACCCACAACGCAGGCTTAACCCTCTCATGCAAGAGGCAGTTAAGGCTGAAATTCTGAAACTATTAGATAATGAGATAATTTATCCCATTTCTGATAGTCAATGGGTTAGCCCTGTTCATGCGGTCCAAAGAAGTCTGGCTTTACGGTGGTAGAAAATGAGGAAAAAGAGTTGGTACAAACAAGACTGCCTACCAAGGTTCGTGTTTGTATCGACTACAGGAAGTTTAATGCAGCTACCCGTAAAGACCACTTCCCGCTACCCTTCATCGACCAAATGCTTGAGCGTTTGGCTGGACATGAGTACTACTGCTTTCTAGATGGGTACCGGGATACAATCAGATCCCCATTGCTGCAGAAGATCAGGAAAAGACGACGTTCACCTGCCCGTTCGGAACCTTTGCTTATCGGCGCATGCCTTTTGGATTGTGCAATGCTCCTGCAACGTTCCAACGGTGCATGCTTAGTTTGTTCTCTGACATGGTGGAACGTTTTCTTGAGATTTTCATGGACGACTTCTCCATCTACGGAGATTCATTTGATCAGTGTCTTCATCACTTAGAGTTAGTGCTACAAAGATGCATTGAGAAGAACCTAACTCTAAACTGGGAAAAATGTCACTTTATGGTGAGACAGGGGATTGTCTTGGGCCATGAGATTTCGAGGAGAGGCATAGAAGTAGATAAGGCTAAGGTAGAAGTGATTGCTAAACTTCCACCACCCAAAAGCATCAAGGATATTAGATCCTTTCTAGGGATGCTGGGTTCTTGATTGGTAGTGAAAAGTGCATTTTTATCATCATATTTACCATCACATTTTCATATTTATTCATTTAATTCTGCACATTTATTAATAATTTGTAATTTATTGTGTGCAGGCCTCGAATTGTTATTTTAGCAATAAATAAAGCCTAAAGAGCCCAAAAGCCCAGATCCAAGCCCATGTTTGAAGCCCAGGTGAAAAAGCGCAAATACAAAGAGTCAAAATGCAAATACAAGGGCTAAAAGTTGCAAATATCAGAGATTAGGGAAGGATAGACTTCTATCTAACCCTAAACACATGCAGGATGAGGATAAAAGGCCAAGATAAGAAGAAAATTCGTGGGAAGAAAATTTGAAGAAATCTGGATTAAGAGTAACTTGATTACCAAGTTATCTCGAAAATCTAGATTAAAAGGCCAGGATCAAACTTCCAGAAGCAGAAGCCCACAGGGACGGACCAGGAGAGGCCACGCGCCAAAGCGCGCGGCCAGAAGCCACAAAAGTGCCGCGGACGCTCGGCAAGGCGCGGCAATTCAGATGAGTTAGAATCCCAGATTTCGTGGTGATGTTTATCCGGGACTCTGTAGCCTTCTGCACCTATAAATATCACCTGCAGTGCAACGTACAGAGCGTCCAGCGTCCAGCAAAGGGCCAAAGTTCAGATTTTTAGGGTTTCTTCTAGGTTTCTTTTCTTTTTGTAATTTTTATGTAAGTGAGGGAGATGGCTTTGTTGAGGGTGACACCGACAGATGATTCTCTTCTCTTCCATTGTAATCAATAAAAAGGTAATTTTTATTTTGTTCTTATGTCGTTGCTTTTCTTTGTTTTTCTCTTTCTTTTCTACTGTGTTTCTTTTTGTTGATCTTTGACGAGCACGCGAGCGTTTACCGAACCACAAGTATACCGAAGATTAGTAGGTTCCAACGATATTCCATGGCGATGTTCTCCTCCTCGAGGCGTATCAACTCATGCTTGCCCAAGGCTTGATGACCTAATGCGACAACGGACTGAGTTCGATCCCAAGGTTTATACGTTCAACGCCTCCGAAATAAGGTAGAAAGTGTTAGGTTTCGCATATTTTCTCCAACCAAGGTTAGTTTTCTATTCTTTTCTTTTCTTTTCTTTTTTGTAGATCAAATCCACACCTCTCCAATATTCTTTCCCACAACTCATTGTAAATACCACTTTTCTTTGTAAATACCATCGTGACTAACAAATTAACTAAAAAGATAAATTTTTAGAGAAACTTGCTTAACGCTTCTATCGCAGTCCCTCCTTGAGGATCACGACCCGCATAGCCCTGCTACCGCGGATTAGAACTGATTCCTCGCACGATCTATTCTTAATCTAATATTCTAATTTTTGTGTGCAGGAAAATTCAGTCAACAAATTGGCGCCGTTGCCGGGGAGGGACGGTAAGTTATCTCTAAAATAAAAAAATTTAATTTTTAACTAATTCTTTATTCTTTTCTGTTTGCAGGTTTGGAGAACAGGAAACATAAACTTATCGCAGCAGTGGACATATAGCTATCCTGTGCCTCTGCCCTCGAAGGCAGAGCACAAGGACCTGCAACTTTGCCGCGGAAACGCGGCCAGAGCCGCGGATCCGCGGCAATTGCAGTGAATTACTCACTGAATTTTTTTGCAGGTCTCTGTAAATTAAAATACTGCTGATTGATATATTCTGTTTTGTTCTGTGATAAACCTGTATACTGCTAATTAATTCAACAGTAAATTATTTGTTGTTAAAGATAAAATTGATTAGACGTTTGCATATTAGGCACGTGTCTTTTCAATTCCTTTATTTTTACTGTTGAAGAGTGCTGGAGAAGCAAGGTACGTACGCATTGCATGTAGAATAGGACTCATCTCTTGGTTGATTTTCTGCTTTGAGTGAATCTTATCTACTTATCTTGTACACTTGCACTAATTCATCTTAAGGGCATAGCCCATTAACAAGATAAGGTGGGGATTTCATCACCCTTCCTTAGCCCAAAAATCATATCCCAAGCACTCACTAACCCAAGCCTAACTAAAACTGAGTAGACATTGGCCCTAGGGACATCTCGGACTCAATAGGAGATTATCCTAAGGGGGAACAGTGTTGGAAGTTGACTCTTGCCAAATCAGTGTCTAGGAAGGGGATTGAGGGCCGAAAGCCCGAAGATTGGTGGTTATTTAATTAAGGAACGTCTTTGACGGAAAACCTCCCACCATTCTTGCCCTGACCTGGCTGATTAACTTGTGGTCAAAGTCTGCACCCGACCTCCCATGGACAGTCTAACCAGTTAGGAGTCGTCTAGGTCATAGGTCTACCCTAACTTAGATTAGAATTTTTCTTTTTGTTTGTTTATTTGTTTTGTTTGTGTTGGTGTGATATGGCATATAATAATAATTCCAATTTTAATCCATATTACACCCCTAACTATTATTCGGATATTACCAACCCGGCATACCCTAACTTTGACCAATCTAGTGTGCCGGAATGGTCTTATCCGAATGAATATAACCCACACACTCCATCTTATGACTATAATCTTCATAATAATTTCAACTCGTCACAGAGTTCATGGGGTTTCGAGTCCCCCGAGTCTAATTCTCAACCTAATTGTCCTTCATATCCATCTAGTCCACATTCTTCCCAAAATTCATACTCAGATCCACCCATTCAGAATAGAAATCCATCTATCTTGGAAATGATGAGTAGGAATAAGTCCAAGCAAAAATCACCATCAATTTTAGACATGATGATACGTGAGTCCACCGACTCACAAATTTATCACGATTACCCGTCCTATTTTCAAGTCCAATCAGAACATGATCCACCTATCGACTATGAAGGGATGCTAGCTGCCATGACTGAGGCTAAATTAGCCCGTGATCATGACATAGATTTGATGGTGGAATGCTTACACCGGCGGCTGATGACCACTCGATTAGAGCCGACGAATCAAGTTACTTGGACAACAAGTTTCTAATTCAGTACCATCTTGTGAACTTGCCGAAACTTCAAATTCTGATAATTTGGCAAGTTTTTCCTTTCCCGAATTAGAACTCGAATGTGACCTAGATTCTCAAATCTATGATCAAGTTCAAATTCCTGAATCATTATTGACTCCTGTTTTGTTACCCGACTTAGGTAATATTTTAGAGTCAGTTTTGATTCCCACATCTATCATTCCTGAACTTGAATCACCACCATTGAGTCACATTCCATTGTGGGAAGATGATTGTGGACTTGAGTTTCAATTTTTTGACTTGGACCCACTTCTCGAACTTAGCCCGACTCCTGAGCCCTTACTTGATTTGAGCTTCTTCCCTGAGTCAGTATTCGTTCCCATGTCCAAGTCAATCATTCCATCTTTTCATACTCCATTTTGGGACAAGGAGGTTGAGACAATTAACTCTGAAATTTATTATGAAATTTGGAAATTTGATGGGGTGGAAATTCTAAAAAATGATTATACATATATTTTAGTGGGTTATGTAAGGAAAGTTTCTGGTGGGTTCCACCAAATTATCTGTTATCTTGATTGGGCCGCATTTCGTGGACCAATTAGACCACCTCCGGAACCACCACCCTAAGGTAACTTCCGCCTTCCCTTGTTCTGTTTCATGCATATATGCATTCATTCATACATTGAGGACAATGCATGAGATAAGTGTGGGGGTGGGCTTTACTAACATACTAACATAAGTAGACACTAACAAAATTTGCTAATAAAAAAAAAATTTTAAAAAAAAAAAAATGTTATAAAAAGGACAGTATTTTGACTTATTTTTTGAAAGAAATCTAAGTTAGTTTTAAGGATTAGGAAAATCATGATTAGGATTTCTAAAAACTTGGTCAAAATAAATAAATTGTTTAAATTTTAGGTATAGGAGAGAAGTTGAATAATTAATTAGTCTTAATTTTTACTTAAGGAAATGTGCATACCTAATGCATATCTAGGATTCTAAGACAAAGACCCTTGTGCCTCATATATAAAAAAATAATAATAAAAAAAAAAATTTATCACTAATTAAGCTGGATACATGTGCCTCAAGAAGCATAAGTATTCACGCCTAAAGGTGAGTGTAAAAAAAAAAAAAAAAACCTTAGTTTTGTGGCCTAGTTCACTCGAATTTGAGTCCGCGGGGTGTTTTCTCACCTGGTGCCCTAAGACCGACTGGTTTGGGAGTCATCGACTTTAAGTTCGCTACATGGGTGGATTAGAAAGTCCGAAGGAACTAAGGAAAAATTACTTAAATGTACTAACAAATCTAATAATCAATTAGTTAGGTATTAGGGCCTCAAGAAGCCTTGATACTTATACGAAAGAAAATTAGATGAGTTATACATGCCAAAAAAAAAAAAAAAAAATTATATTAACACATCTAATAGTCAATTAGTCAGGTATGAGGGCCTCAAGAAACCTTTATACTTACACGAAAGAAAATTAGATGATGTTATAAAAATAATAAAGAGGCATGAGAGTCCAAGTCAAGGAATTCCTAGTATAAATAAGGATGCGTATGACTTTTGGTAATGAAAAAGACTATATTAGAAATTCAATTTTAATCCTTACCTAAAATGAATAACAATTGACTTTATAAAGACTAAGTTTGAAGAATGAATAAAAATGAGGATCCTAAAACTTATAGACTACTTAGTTTCTTCAAAAGTATTTCAAATATTTTCCTTTTTATGGATTTTGTGGGTGTAATCCGCTGAAAACCCTCACGAGACAACACTCGTCCTCTAGGGTAACCTAGAGGTTTAACGGCTTGTTGCACGTGCTAAGTGCAACCGTGATTCCTACGAAAGTGAGTTAGGTTAGATTAATTTTTCTTTTTCTTTGTTTTTACTCGAGGACGAGCAAAAGATAAGTGTGGGGGTGTGATTGGTAGTGAAAAGTGCATTTTTATCATCATATTTACCATCACATTTTCATATTTATTCATTAATTCTGCACATTTATTAATAATTTGTAATTTATTGTGTGCAGGCCTCGAATTGTTATTTTAGCAATAAATAAAGCCTAAAGAGCCCAAAAGCCCAGATCCAAGCCCATGTTTGAAGCCCAGGTGAAAAAGCGCAAATACAAAGAGTCAAAATGCAAATACAAGGGCTAAAAGTTGCAAATATCAGAGATTAGGGAAGGATAGACTTCTATCTAACCCTAAACACATGCAGGATGAGGATAAAAGGCCAAGATAAGAAGAAAATTCGTGGGAAGAAAATTTGAAGAAATCTGGATTAAGAGTAACTTGATTACCAAGTTATCTCGAAAATCTAGATTAAAAGGCTAGGATCAAACTTCCAGAAGCAGAAGCCCACAGGGACGGACCAGGAGAGGCCACGCGCCAAAGCGCGCGGCCAGAAGCCACAAAAGTGCCGCGGACGCTCGGCAAGGCGCGGCAATTCAGATGAGTTAGAATCCCAGATTTCGTGGTGATGTTTATCCGGGACTCTGTAGCCTTCTGCACCTATAAATATCACCTGCAGTGCAACGTACAGAGCGTCCAGCGTCCAGCAAAGGGCCAAAGTTCAGATTTTTAGGGTTTCTTCTAGGTTTTCTTTTCTTTTTGTAATTTTATGTAAGTGAGGGAGATGGCTTTGTTGAGGGTGACACCGACAGATGATTCTCTTCTCTTCCATTGTAATCAATAAAAAGGTAATTTTTATTTTGTTCTTATGTCGTTGCTTTTCTTTGTTTTCTCTTTCTTTTCTACTGTGTTTCTTTTTGTTGATCTTTGACGAGCACGCGAGCGTTTACCGAACCACAAGTATACCGAAGATTAGTAGGTTCCAACGATATTCCATGGCGATGTTCTCCTCCTCGAGGCGTATCAACTCATGCTTGCCCAAGGCTTGATGACCTAATGCGACAACGGACTGAGTTCGATCCCAAGGTTTATACGTTCAACGCCTCCGAAATAAGGTAGAAAGTGTTAGGTTTCGCATATTTTCTCCAACCAAGGTTAGTTTTCTATTCTTTTCTTTTCTTTTTCTTTTTGTAGATCAAATCCACACCTCTCCAATATTCTTCCCCACAACTCATTGTAAATACCACTTTTCTTTGTAAATACCATCGTGACTAACAAATTAACTAAAAAGATAAATTTTTAGAGAAACTTGCTTAACGCTTCTATCGCAGTCCCTCCTTGAGGATCACGACCCGCATAGCCCTGCTACCGCGGATTAGAACTGATTCCTCGCACGATCTATTCTTAATCTAATATTCTAATTTTTGTGTGCAGGAAAATTCAGTCAACAGTTCTACCGACGGTTCATTAAAGATTTTAGCAAAATCGCTAGGCCCTTAACCAACCTGCTCGCTAAGGACGTGCCCTTGATTTCAACGATGAGTATTTTAAATCATGGGGGAAGCTTAAGCAATAACTTATCTCTGCGCCTATCATTTCTGCTCCTAATTGGACCCAGCCATTTGAAATCATGTGTGATGCATCTGATTTTGCTATTGTCGCTGTTCTAGGACAGCGCATCGACAATAGGCAGCACGTGATTTATTACTCGAGTAGGACTTTGAATGACGCCCAACAGAACTATACAACGACTGAGAAGGAATTCTTGGCCGTTGTCTTAGCGTTAGAAAAGTTCCGGCCCTACTTGTTATGTTCGAAGATGGTAATTTTTACAGATCACTCGGCTCTGAAATACCTCATGACCAAGAAGGAAGCAAAAGCCCGACTGATTCGGTGGATCCTTTTGCTTCAAGAATTTGACTTAGAAATCCGGGATAAAAGAGGTATAGAAAATGTGGTCACTGATCATCTCTCGCGAATTCTGAATGCACCAACCATCCAAGCTCCGATCAATGAGGATTTCCCAGACGTGCACATCCTAGCCATTCTTAAGGAACCCTGGTATGCGGACATCGTTAATTACCTGGCCACGGGACAATTACCCGCTGACTGGACAAAGCAAGACCAAGACCGCTTCTTTGCCCAAGTACGGTACTTCTTCTGGGAAGAACCGTATCTTTTTAAATATTGTCCTGACCAAATAATTAGACGATGCATACCCGAGGAGGAACAGAGGAGTGTGCTCAGCTTTTGCCATGACCTTGCATGCGGAGGACACTTCGGTCCCCATAAGACTGCAGAGAAGGTTCTACAAAGTGGGTTCTACTGGCCCACTTTGTTCAAAGACTCATATCATTTTTGCAAGTCATGTGCAAACTGTCAGAAGATCGGGAAAATTTCTAGAAGAGACATGATGCCCCTGAACCCGATCCTTGAAGTTGAAATTTTTGATGTTTGGGGTATCGATTTCATGGGGCCATTCCTCAACTCCTTCGGCAACCAATTCATTTTGGTTGCTGTAGTTATGTCTCTAAGTGGGTAGAAGCTGTGCCAACTAAGACGAACGACAACAAAGTGGTTGTCAAATTTCTCAAAGATAACATCTTCTCCTGATTTGGCACCCCAGAGCGATAATTAGTGATAATGGATCACATTTCTGCAACAGAGTTTTTGAAGCGTTGATGCGAAAATATTCCATCAATCACAAGTTATCCACTCCGTACCATCCCCAGACAAATGGGCAGGTAGAAGTCACAATCGACAACTCAAGCTCATTCTGAAAAAGACTGTCGGACAAAACCGAAAGGATTGGTCGGTTAAGCTCAATGATGCATTGTGGGCTTACCGCACTGCTTTTAAGACAGTTCTGGGGATGTCTCCTTACAGAATCGTGTTTGAAAAAGCCTGTCATCTGCCAGTAGAGTTAGAACACCGGGCCCTCTGGGCAATTAAGCAACTCAACTTTGACCTGATCAAGGCCGGTGAACTCAGGAAACTACAGATTTCAGAATTAGAGGAGATACAGAATGAAGCTTATGAGAATGCACGAATCACCAAGAGCAGAACTAAACTTTTTCATTACCAAATCATAACCCGAAAAAACTTTGCACCGGGAGATAGGGTTCTGCTGTACAAGTCTAGGCTTCATATTTCGCGGGAAGCTGAAAACTCGTCGGTCGGGACCGTTCATTGTGCACACTGTTTTCCCACACGGTGCTGTGCTTATTGCAGATCCTAATAACAACACGGAATTTAAAGTGAACGGGCAAAGACTGAAGCCCTTCTTGACCACTGAGCCTATGACTCCAGATGAGAGTGTGCTGACTCTTTTTGCCCCGTCATACACCTAACCACAACAAACAAATAAAAAAATAAAATAAAAAAACTAAAAAAAAATTGTTTATAAGCTTACCCCGTGTACATTCTTTTTGACATTTCTTTAGCCTATTCGCACTTGGCCGGCCCGAGTCCACGAAAATGGTGAAGATGACGGGCCTCCTCTTCTATTTGTTCCTCCATCTCCTTTCGCTCATGTTCTTGAGCAGCAAGAAGCTTGTCCAGAGTTGTCTGAGCCTCGTCTACTGAACCAGCATTTTCCAGGGACTTGAGCTCTTTCAGAGAGCTTCCCAGCTGCTCCACTAGCATCAGGCATGCCCTAACCTGCGAAGGACCTCCAGTATGACCAATGCTCTCAATCTGATTTTCGAGAAGTATTCGGGCAAACTCGAAAGAGCTGCCCCCAGAAAGGATGAGGTCAATGCATGATCGCATGGAAGCAAAAAACTGCTGTACCATTTGACGTGCCATCTCTTCCATGATATCATTAGCTGGAGAGAGCTTTGTTGATGAACTCCCGGATCCCCTTTCCATCACAGGGCGAGAAGCGGGAATCGGTTCATCTTGCACAGGAGGGATGTCGACGACAGGTTCGTCAAAAGCTGAGATGGTCGCCGACACTTCTGGGGCGGTTATTGTTGTGGCAGCCTCCACAGCGACTGAAATAACAGCAAACCTGACCTCATCGGGTTCCTCGGTCGAGGTTTGAACTGTACCGCCTTCTGGATCAACGTTTGCCGCAAGATCCTCTACCTGAGCTCCCTCAGCACTCTCTGCAAATCACCAAAACATCAAACATGACAATAAAAGAAAGAAAAATTCAATGCGTCAATATCCTCTTACCAAGCGGAGGATTCGAAGATGGCGAATTCCTGGGCAGATCTTGTAGGGTTGAGGCCTCCCCAACTTCGATAGTTTCCCTTTCTTGAGGCATTTCGGTAGTAGGAGCCTCAAGGCCCTCCTGCTGGGCCAACTCTTGTATCATTTTCTCAATATGAGAGGAAGTTGCAGCCTCACTGTCAACAGCCAGCCCTATAACACAAAGTTAAAAGGAGATGTCAGGACCTTTTCCCTAGCTAAAGGGGAAGCCAGGTCAAAAAGACAACGAGAGTACCTTCAGCAACAGCGATTGTTGCTATTGGCGAAACCAACACAGGGTCACACCCTTGTATCTCCTTCTCCGAAATATGTGAGAATTTACTCGTATCTGGAAGGGCGGGTTCATCGCCAAAATCGACTTCATCGCCAGAATAATATTCATGCTCTCCGGACGACGAAGACGATAGTTCAACACAAGAAGTCTCAACAATCGAGACCTTGCCACCAAGTACCCTGGTAGCAGGGCTGGGATCGACTACCCGCGAGCTAGGCATCAATACAGTAGGAGACCCAGGCTGCTGCACCTCATCCCTCCTCTCTTGAACTGAAGAAGACCCTGGCTGAGTTGAGACCCCTGGAATCTCAACATCATCCCTTCCTACTAGGTCAACCTCGAGTTGCTCAGCCTCTTCAGTTGTAGCGGGTTCATCAGCAAGTTCCCCTTCTTCCAAGATCACGGGGCCTCTGCTGCGTAGTCCACGAGGACGAAGAAGGGGGATTTCCTCTTCCTCCTCCTCTTCCTCCCTCTGTTCCTCAACACCAGAAGCGACGGCCTCGGACATTGAAGCTTCAGCCCCCGAGTCTCTCCTGGCCTTCTTCGGATAGGCTCACCCTTGGAAGTAGAGCTATGGGGACGTTTGGACACAGCCATTCGACTCTTTTTAACAGGCTGCTCCTTGGATGCTGCTGCTCTTGGTTCCACCCCTGTTTCCCCTCCTGCCTCTTTCTCAGCTGCCTGGTATTCCTCCATGCCTCGCACGCGTTTGTTGGACACCAATTTGTCCTTATAAGACGCTTTGATGCTTTTAATGCATGAGATGTTTATTGAGAAACCAGGCATCTTGCTAGCCTGGGAATACCAAGTGCAGAAACTGAGGTTCGTGTAGCAGTTCGGCGTCTTGTGAGGCAAGCTGAAAATAGCCTTTGTCCTCCAGCCACACTGTAATATCAGGCCCGAGCACCTTCAAACAAATTCCCGCTGAAGGAGAGTTTGGAATTGGGGTTACCGACATATAACTGGTCATAACCGAATTGTCGAGCAAAATGGTTCGGCATATAGGGCTCGATCGTACATGAGTTCCCTTGCCGAAAGAGCAGATACCCGAGTCTAATATTAATTAGCCACCAGAAGACTCCCGATGGCAACCTTGTGAAGTCATCTGGTCCGCAAGGTCAGCAAATTTATCCCCGTAAGATGCACCGGTAATCTCGGGGAAGCAACGGTCGAGATGATAGTTCGAAACGTTCAGAATACATTTCCGAACAAAGAACATATAATAGCAAGACCAGCTTGAATTCTCCAGCTTCTGCACAAAAGGGACAAACCCCTCGGATAGAGACACCGGCGTCATCAGTGAAGGGCAGTGCATAACGTACCAAGCCATCAAGTACGTGTATGGAAGCTCGATCCTGGGATTGGGGGTCTTCACTCTTGGCTTCCCCTCCGAGTCAACCTCTGGTCTACCTTTGGAGTCGACAATGGCCTCCACTTTGCATAGGTTTTGAACCAGAGCCCGTAATCCACATTAGATTCCTGCCACCATTGCTGGAAGGAGGGCAATAGACCTGCCATTGGCCAACAAGACCGCCCGGGTACACCACATCGGCGACAATCACTTCATGCGACAGTGTCGGCACTACGCGGCGCTTCAGCCACAGCATGAGAAAGCCCGGCAATAGCGCCCGGTCAGAAATGGGGACCCGGGCTTGATGATGAGAACTTTCAAAAACCGTATCAGGTTTGAAAGTGTCTTCATTTGACTCCGTGGTGTAAGAGCTCACAGAGGCGTCAATCCTCTCAGCGATTTCTTTGTCAGTACTAGGAGCCAGAATGGTCACTGAGTGATTGATTAGTCTCTAATTTTGCATAATTATCATCACATTCTCATATTTATTTAATGTTAAATTTTGCTAATAAAGTTTTGGTTGCTTCAATCTAGGTCCATGGTGTGCAAATGAAGAAGAAGACCTAAATCACCATTTAATTGGTGATTAAAAGCCTACCAATTAGCCATTGACTTTAGAGTGAAGATTTTGTCAGCCCAGGGAGTCAAATCGCAAATCCAGGAGGTCTAATTGACAGGAGACAGACTGGCCTGCACGCTGCCCAAACACTGGCGGCGCAGCCATCTATTGGCCGCGGAAACGCGGCCAGAGTCGCGTTTCCACAACCATCTTGGCGCGCGCGCGCTTGTGTTTTGGGCCACGTGCTTCCCACGTGGCCTCCTTTCCCCTGTTGCCTATAAATACCCCCTGGGGTCTTCAGTTTGAGCAGATCCAGAGTTAGAGCAAATTTTTATAATCTTGTTTTTAGGTTTGTAGTTGTTGTTGTTGTTGTTGTTCTACTTGTTGTTTTAGCCATTAGAGTGAAAGAGAGAGAGAGAGAGTGTGTGTGTGTAAGTGTTGTATTGGAAGAGCGACAAGCTAATACAAGTACTACTTCTCTTCCTTCTTTCCATTTACTTGTCTTTGTCAATTGCTTTACTTCCTTATTGTAGTGTAACTTCCTTCTTCTTCACTCCTTTTCTTTTACTTTGTTGTAGTGTAACTTCGTTTCTTTAACTTTTCTTTTCTTTTGTTTTCTTGTAGTGTAACTCCTTCTCTCCACTTCTTTTCCTTTGTTGTTTCTTTTACTTTCATGGCTAACTAACTTTATCATGGCTAACTAACTACTAACCACTAATTTCTAACACTTGATTGATAACCCGCATGAGTCAATAGTGCCAAACAAGCCTTGTGCAAATTAGAGCTATGACATCTTAAGACGAGGGTTCTAACTCTAACTTACCTACAAGTATTTACCTTCGCATATTTCTTACTTAAATGGCTTTTTGATGATCTATGGGTTTTGTACTTTGCTTGTTGTTGTAAGTTAGAAACTTTTCCTTTTAACTTTGCTAATACCAATAGTGCACTCGAGTCTTCCCTTATTCTCGCCTGCTATCAGATCTTGATAAGGGAATGTCCGAGTTTTTGCCGTGTAAGGCTAAGTTTTAGGATGAACTTTCACTCGATTTCCACGTGAATAGTTCCAATGCAAAAGGGTTGTGTTCGCCTATGATCCATCGTGAGACTATCTTCCAAAAGTTAGAAATTAGTTGGAGCACTTAGTAGAAAGTTAGCCATGCATTTTTACAACTAAGAAAAAAATCACTTTACAAATCACCAAAACATTTTCCAACAATTTTTAAACAACTTGTTTTCACTTTTCAATTCTTTATTTGGAAACAAAGAACATTCTCTTTTCTTGAACATAAAAGTCGCATCAAGCTTCCATGGCTCTCCCTCCTTGTGGATATGACCCGTATAGCCACTTCGCTACTATGAAAGAATCGCAAAAGCAGTAACTTCGACCCACTCCCTTTCTACTTTTCTTGTGCTTGCTTTTTGTCGATCAAATTTTGGCGCCGTTGCCGGGAGGGAACGGCTTTATTGTTCACTATTGAAGATTGTTCTTTATTTTTGTGTGTAGGAGAAGTACCAAGGAGCTCACTATCACGGGAAGCGAAAGAGGTGGCCAAGGACATTGTGCGAGGATTCATTTGCCCTCGGAAAATTCGTGTAAAAGCGAGTTTTTCGATTGAAGTACTAACAAACTCGTTTGCAGGGTTGTCGAACGCCGCTAAAAAAAAATTGCTTTCTAAATTTTTTAGTTTCCCCATCTCTCCGGCCGGAGTAAAAAATGTCCCCGTCAAAGGATTATAATGCTCCAGGATGCTGTAGAAGTTATGAGAACTTTGCGGCAGGCCATACTGCTCAGCCCTGACCACGTGATACAGCCCCACCTGTTCCAGCAGAGCTCCGAGTTCGACAAGGACAAATCCCACCATCTTGCTCCACCAGGATCTGTCGGAAGAATGAACCCACCCGAGCGGGCGGAAGTCAACGGGAAAATCACCCCTTACCTTCATGAACTGATTGATGAAGGTAGTGCCGAGCCGAGGGGTTTCCCCTCTTGGATACTCAGGTCTGACCAATCCGGGAAATAAACCAAAGACCTCTTTCCCATGACCGCTAGAGTGTGTTCCTTTGCTACCGAGTATGCCGAGAGAGACACCGGAGACAGATCGGGTAAGATCCCATTCCATTGCACGGTGAACAGACATATGCTGGAGATAGGATAGGGATACATCTTCTCCATATTGGGAAGGAAGAACTTCCTGTCCCCTATCTGGCGAAGCCACTTATAATCACCGTCATGCAAGGCCCCACCATCCTCGTCGATGTCATCGCCAAAGAAGAAAACGGGTTTCTGTAACGGAGTGCGCAAATCCGTCTCAAACACTCCGTCAGTGATAATCTCCCGGAGGGTCATCATGCTGACCTTAGAGATCTTCTCCTTTCGCTCCTTTGACTTATCAGTAGTCACAGGAGCAGTCTTCTGCAACACAAAGGTCAGGTTGTGATCAGCGCCGCCTACATGTCCAAGTGGCACTTTTTGGATAGAGGGTTGGAGGAGTATCGTACTGCAAAAGAGAATAACATTTAATCAGAAATCTGAAAGAAAATGATTAAGTGTTTGTAGCTCAAACGCAGAAATGAATTCAGACGTGGAGATCATCAAAATCTGCGTCCAGATTCAAAATCTGCGTCTAGCCTACAGTCATTGCCCAAAAATTTCTAAGTATCAGACTCAGACGCAAGATTCATTAAAACTGGCGTCTGATCTCACAAGATGTAAGATTGTAAGAAATCTGCGTCTGAACTCCTCACACTTAGAAATATTCTAAGCATTGGGTCCAAAACGCAAGGCTCAATGGGACCCTGTGTTCAACAAATAGGTACGGACTCAAGTGGATAAAAGATGCGGAGGTCGTCAACCTGCGTCCTGTCTATCGACTCAAGAACCGCGCCTGAAGATCAAACACGGGCATGAGCCCGCATTGGCGGTTCACATTCAAAAGGGAGTTAAGAGTTAAAAGAACTATGTAAGTCCCTTTAATGGCGAAAACCAAATCCGATAGTTTTAATACCTGAAATAGGGGCTTCCTGTATGGAGGAACCACCCATTTGGGTTTCAAGAACGATCGCCTTTGAAGACGAAGCAGCTTATGCTTAGCCTTTGGTGCCATTGCGACCAAAGAATTGGTGTTGAGGATGAAAGAAACGAGAAGAATAAAGCTTCGAGTTTTCTTAACCCTAAAAGGCTCAAACGAAGAAGAAGAGTCTGATGATGACTCTTGAAAGCACAGTGATTCGCAGAGATACCGGCGCTTGGCTTGACGCCTAATCTCTACCTGACGCGTAGCAGGCGTATTAAATGCAGCGCGAAATTCGCGCGCCAAAAAGAAGATGTCCCCTCAATTCTACTGGACACGTGGCAACGTGCTCATAACACAGATTCACATTCAAACGGAAAAAATTGCGTCCCTCCAAAGGTCGCGCCTTTTCAACTAGACCTAAGCCGCGTCTACTTCACAAAACGAAAGCGGTCCTCATCCAAAAGACGCGTCCCTCTAAAGGTCGCACCTTTTCAACTAGGCTAAAGTCGCGTCTACCTCATGAAGCAACAGCCGCGTTTTCATCCCAAAAGACGCATCCCTACAGAAGGCGCATCTTTAAAGCAGTATAACCCCTGCGTCTAGAGGACTTGCATCCAGTCCTTACTTCTGCAATTCAGTTCAACAGTACACTGCACAAGCAGATGATTGTTTACCCCTAGTTCAAAGTATACCAACAACAAGCTCAGAGCACTGGGGAGGTCTAGACTGTGTATCTAGACACTCGCCACGATCATTTCTGGCGGCTTCAAAGGGTTCCACAATACATTCACGAAGACCATATTCCAGATAAGATCAGCTCAGAGCATCTCAAATGATTGTCAGTCCAATCATGAGAAGAATGAATTCAACTAGAGTCCAAAGTATTTCGAAATCCGTCCCAGTCAACCGCGGAATATCAAAAACTTTGGAGGGGGTTCTGTAGGCTGTCTAAAAATCACTGAAGATAAGTCATCAAAAAGAAGAGTCCAAACTCCAGACGTAGGACTAATTATAGCCATCATTGCAGCACCAAGACGCGAGGATCGAAACCCGCGTCTCAGCATCACTGCAGCACCAAGGCGCGAGGGTCGAAACCCGCGTCTCAGCATCACTGCAGCACCAAGACGCGAGGGTCGAAACCTGCGTCTCAACATCACTGTAGGACAAAGACGCGAGGGTCAAAACCCGCGTCTCAACATCACTACAGCACCAAGACGCGAGGGTCGAAACCTGCGTCTCAGCATCACTGCAGCACTAAGACGCGAGGGCTGAAACCTGCGTCTCAGCCCCACTGCAGCACCAAGGCGCGCGAGAGGAGATACCCGCGTCTCAGTTATAACTGCCCTTATTATGGGGTCAATCACTGCCCACATAATGAGGAAGTTAACCCCCATTGTGGAGTATTTCTAGGGGGCATGTTCACCTCTGGAACCTCTATAAATAGCCCCGCTTGCTATTGAGAAGGGGTCGGTCGATCAAATAATTCTGGGGAGAAGAATTTGACTCGTGAGCTTCCACAAAAAAGGAAAGAGAGCTCAACTCTTCAAGCAACTTGCTGCGTACAAGCCAATCTTCGCCTACAATCTCTTTGAGATTCCTGGTCGACAGTAGCTGTGTTACTCCGTCTGCTATCCAAAGAGAGGATTCTCAAGAGTTCTTGACGTTCCCGGTCAACGAAAAATAAGATTCACTTTCCACCGCCACCTAAAGAACTCAGTATTAAACAAAGGGGACATTCAAGTCTCAACATCTTCCCTCTCTTGTAATCAGAGTGTAAATCCATTGTAATCTTTCATTTGATTCAAGAAAATTTTACAAGGAACCTTATTCCCGTCAAACAGGGGACATGGCATAACCGAAAGGCATTCTGCGGTAAGCAAAGTTCCAAATGGACAAGTGAACGTTGTTTTCTTTTGGTCCTCTGAAGCTATGGGGATTTGATTATTACCCCAGTAACTGTCCAAGAAAATAGTAATATTCGTGGCCAGCAAGTCATTCAAGCATTTGATCGATAAATGAAAGAAGGAAAAGTTCTTTGCGAGTGACAGCATTTAATTTTCGATAGTCAATGCAAGCTCGAACCTTTGTAGGAAGTCGTGTTTATACCAACTCTTGATTTCATTTTCTACCACTGTAAAACCGGATTTCTTAGGGATCATATGGACTAGGCTGACCCATTGACTATCAGAAATGGGATAATTTTTTTATTATTTAAAAGTTTCACTATTTCAGCTCGAACGACCTCTGCGTAATAGGTTTAACCTACGTTTGCGGCTCCCTCTTTTATTTGCATCTTCACTTGGATTTAGTGTTGAACTATAACTGGACTCAATCCCTTTATGTCGGTCATCGTCTAACCAATGGCTTCCCTATATTTCTTAAGGATTGGCTTAAGATTCTCTTCTTACCCGCCAGTCAAGTCGGATGTAACAATGACTGCAGAGTCTCTTGTTCACCTAGGTAGGTGTACTTGAGATATTTAGGCAAGTATTTTAGCTCTAGGGAAGGAGATGACTCGAAACATAGAGGAGTCAAGCCAGTTGGATCCGGATCTAATGAACTTGCGCTTGATGCTCACTCAATAGCAGAATTAACTACCTCATCAAGTTGAAATCCTTAGTTTTCAACATGGTGTCACACTGAGCTTCTAGTTTTGAAAATCACCTAGAGGGGGGTGAATAGGTGATTATGCTAATCTAATGAACTTAATGCG